>CATKHJ010072729.1:0-17258 GCA_949750685.1 Vernicia montana | reverse complement strand
TTTGGAGTGGGATAGATCATGGAGATAGGGTCAGATTCATGTTCATCAGAGGTGATGAAATTGACATTTCCTTGGTGCATGGGGAGAGGATTAGTGGTGATGTTAGGCTTGGGTTTGGGAGTGATAATGTCTCCACTGTCAACCAAATCTTGAATCCTATGCCTTAAAGCCTTACAGTCATCAGTTTTATGCCCTGGCCCCTGATGGTAATCACAGTGCTCGTTAGCATTATAGTTCCTGGGCAAAGGGTTCGGTAGTGCTCTTGGCTCTAAGGGCTTCATAAGATGGGCTCCCAAAGCTTTCTTGAAGACAGTGCTCAGGGGCATTCCTAGCTCAGAGAAAGTTCTTCTTGATTCTAACCTCATTGGTTGGTGGTAAGAGATAGTGTTTACCTCTGCCTCTTTCTGATTGGCCAACTGAGAGGTATTGGAGGCGTAGTTAGTGTTCCTATGGTACTTTGAGTTCGAGGACTCATCCTTGACTTGCCTAGATTGAATCAGATCTTCAATCTTGGAGGCAGTGGCAATAAGGGCTTTGAAGTCCGGGAGGTACTGGGTTTGCAAATGGACTTGGTACTGATGGAGGAGATTCTTGACGATAATGTCGATTTGCTATTCTTCCGACGGGCGGTTCACCATTTGGGCTGCCTTAGACCTCCACCTTGTAAGGAACGCAGTGAATGACTCTCCTGATCTTTGTTTGATTGTCTCTAGATCTCGACGGGTGACATCCACCTCGATGTTGTAGTGGTATTGCTTGACAAATGCATTACAAATGTCATCCCAACTTTTCTTGTGGTTTTGGTCGAGATCTAGTAGCCATTTTACAGCAGCTCCAGTTAGGAATTGTTGGAACAACTGAGCAAGGAGCTCGTCGTCCACTCCAAATGGTCTCATAGCACTCACATACATTTTCAGATAAGTCTTGGGGCATGTGGTTCCATTGAATTTGTCCATGACAGGCATCTTGAACTTTGGTGGAACCCTTGTATTAGGGAAGAGAGCTAAAGAATCGACATCTATCATGTCTTCATGTTTCTTGATGTTCTTTAAGGTTCTCTCCATAGCCTCAAATTTTTCCATCAGTTTCTTGGCTTCTGGAAAACTGGAGAAATCCCCACTTTGAAAAAGATTCGTGGTAGGGGATGGGACAATAGCATTCAAGTCCTGAGGGGGAGAAGTAGGAGTTTCAGGAACCTTCCCCTTATCAGTCAGATCGATAATGGGAGGAGGAGTAAAAGTGGGAGCACAGCTTGTACCGACTTGAATGGAGATAGGCTCGGTACGTGGAGGAGCATGGGTGGTATTGGTCATTTCCCTAACTTGGTTAAGGATGGATTGATGCTGGATGTTGAGAGCGTTCGTGAAGTTGGTAGATTGGGTGGTGAGAGCATTGGTTAAGGTGTCTGCTTGTTTTTTCAGGGTGGTGGTGAGTGCATTTTGGAAGGATTCCTCTTGCTTCTTGAGGAGATTGGCAAAAAAGGTGTTCATAGCATCTTGGTCAGAGGTGTTATCCATTTGTACCTTCAAAAGAAAAGGAAAAGGAAGGGTAAGAATTTACACTTGGAAAGGGTAAACAGATGCAACGGTACATCAAAAAAAGGATTCCCTTCACCGGGATTATTGGTTGGAAATTTATTTAGGTGACGGACCACCGGTTTCGGTATACAGGGTGAGAAGACTCTATTCTCGAGTTTCTTATGAATGTATGCATGTCAATGGCATGATGCATGACAAAAAGGTTTCATGGTATATGCACAAGCTTTCATTTATTACGGTTCACGAAACCTAAGGTCAAGACTAAGACAATTATATGCACAAAGGTGAAAGGTGGCTTGGTTTAGGGTCCCCGTCCCACTAGAGCATCGATATACCTAACTACATGTGAGTCAAAGAGACTCGCGTAGGTCCAACAGTACGGATTGCTTGTTACACCACCGAAATGATTGGGGATTCGTCACGGGGTGGAATACTTTCGCTATCTCCCAACATACTCAAAGAGAGTTGTCGAGCCAATGCTACTCGCCATCCAAATGTTTTCCTAAATCTAGAGCTAGGCAAGGAGCCTTTATTATGCAAAGTGATGCATGAAAGTCGAATTAAATTTAAATGCCAAATAGAGATTATTTTTTAAAAAATCCTAACCAAATAGTAATCCTCTTATTTGCTTTCCTTTTATTGAAAAAAGGTCGCAACTAGTCCCCAGTGGAGTCGCCAACTATGAGGCCTCGCCCGAACGCCCCTCCCCTCACTCGAAAAAATGCCTTAAGGAAAGGCGAGAGCGATTTTTAAGGAAGGTTAAGGAACGAGTTTCGATGCTTACGATTGGAAGCGGCTATCGCCTAGGAAAATTGATTTTTGATTTTTAAAAAAGATTTGGGAGTCGCCACCCTAATTTATTTTTAATGGAAAAATTAAGGAAAAACCCAATTTTGACTCCAATTTATTAATTTTTGATTAATTTACCCAAGGATAAAATCACTAGTCCTCGAACAAAGTTTGGACTTAGGGATTAGGTTTTTAATTTAAATAATCTCGATTTGGCACTTAAATTTGATTTAACGTTTTGAAAAATGATTTCATGGATGACAGATATTGATAACAATTCATAATGCATGAGCATGGCATAATTATGAGACAGATGAAATAAAAAGCAGATATTTAAACATCCACAAGTAAAGGAGAGTATTTCCTCTAACCCTTATGGGTATTAGGGAAATCACAAAATCGCTCCTTTACTCCAAAAATAATTAACTAAATAACATTAATTACAATTTACATGGAAAGCATAAATTAACATTTACATGGAAAATAAATGGGGGGAGGGGGTTGATTGGTATTTGGATTGGAAACTTGGATTTAGATTCCAAGCTTGCCTACGTACCCCATTGAATGGGGATCAAAACCCACGTAGTTCATTCCACTATGAGGTAGAAAGGGGTTTAGAAATCAGTCAGATTTGATTAGTTTGGTTTGATTTGAGATTTGAGTGAGGGTAAGAGATTATACCTTCTTTGTGGGTTTGAGCGGTAGAAGAGTGGTTTTATCGGAGCGGAGTTCCATTTCGAAAAATATGATTGATTTTTGAAAAATTGCTTTGAATACTTAATTACTCAATTTTTAATTAATTAAAAGGATTAATTAATTAAAGTGATTAATTAAAAGGATTAATTAACCAAATTGAGTGAAGATTAAAAAAAACAAAAATTAATTAATTAATTAAAATTAATTTTTAATTAATTAACTAATTGAGAGTGGGTGGGGATTTTTAAAAAAGATTAATTAGTTAATTAAAATTAATTTTTAATTAACTAACTAATTAAAGAGGGTGAAAACTAATTAGAGAGAGAGAGAGAGAGAGAGATGAAGCAAATGGATAGCAATCACAAAAGCTTAAGGTGTCTTTTGAAATGAAATGGATGGGGTTATTTATAGGTGAAGTGAAGGTGAGGATAGTTTAGGAAGAGAAAATGTGAAAAGACCAAAAGGATGGGACAAAAAAGGGGTAAAAACGGAATTTTCAGGGCAGGAAATGGCAAAAGGGGAATTTTGGGCTGCAAGTATGGCGCGCCACCCGAGGCGTCGGTGGTGCCCCCGGCCAGTCCGACTGCGGAAAATGTGCTCCGCCGGGGAGCTTGGCGGCGCCACCAGGCCTTCCGGCGACACGCTGATGTGTCGACTTGGCTGAGTCTTTTCTGGGTTTTCGGGACATCCAGGTCAGTTTTTGGATCTTCTAGGTCAGTTTTCGAGACATTCGGGTTAGTTTTCGGATCTTTCGAGTCAGTTTTCAAGATATTCTGAAGTCTGAAAAATTACCGGTCAGTGTCGATGGATCCGAAATTAATTATCGGACATATTGGCAGTCAATTTCGGGAGAGATCCGGTCAGTTTTAGGAAAAGGCTGTTTGGTACAGGAGGTCCGATCAGGATTGGAAAAAATATCAGTTTGGATAGAAAAATATTCTGATAAGCTCTGGTAGGTTTAGAAATATTTTTGGGGTGGTTTGGCAATCAGTTTTGAGGAAAATTCGATCAGTCTCGGGAAAATACTGTCTGGTACAGATGGTCCGGTCAGGATAAAAAAAGTGTCGGTTTGGAGAGAAAAATATTCTGATTAGCTCTGTGAGTTCAGAAATATTTTTGGAGGTGCTAAAATGAGGGTTCACACCTGCGCCATGTTAGCCCTTCCTTCTTCTCATTCAATTGCTCTACTAAATTCATTCCTTTTCTTTGTTTCTGAATCGATATTTTCTCATATACCCAATTAGAATCAAAAGTTTTATTCTTTTTTATTTTTTGCAGTATTAACACTACACAATTAAACATAATTGTTGACTCAATATTTTAGAGCTCTCCAAAATAATGGAAGTTTTATCTTCTTCATCACCTCTATCTGTTCACTCGAGGTGAGATTTGGGTCCAATTCATCCACCCCGTTCATATAAAATCGATCCTCTCTTAACATTTGTTTCTAGTAACAACACAATTTCCTCCTCTTATTCATCTTGTTTTGGCATTTCTATCTCACATAGACACTACCCACATAATCCCCTTTCTTTTGGATTAAGATATGCCATCCTCGAAGAATTCGACCTTGGAGATCTAGATCTAGCAGTGATGGAGATGATGGAGACAAATGGCAAGCCAAGCCATCACTGAAGCTCGCCATGCTCTCTCATCTCTGCGATTCTCAGCCTTCCATCACCGGAGCTCATTGCATTTCTAATATGCAGTTGGCATTTAAATTAGAACTCCTGCAAATTAAAGGGCTCAATTCAATGTTTCCATAATGAATATGAAAATTAAAACAAAAACAAATTTAAGATTATTATTTATTACTACCTTTAATTTGGGATTTTAATTATGAAAATTGAAATAAAGTGCAACTTGTCTGCCCATAAAGTGCAGCAAGTCGGAAAGATTGAACTAGACTGCGAAAGCCTTCTTTGTCCGATTCTTGTCTCACTCACAGAGTCTCTTTCTATGGCCAAAACCAAACCCCAGATGCCGGAGCATTGATGTTGCGGGTCAATACAGTTTTGCTCATTTGATTAAATAAAAAGACTGAAAAAGAAGGAAAAGAACTTTTAGCAAAGCCACGAATGATGGTATTAAAGAAGAAAGTATTTTGGTTGGGGCATTTGATCAAACATGAGGTGAGCGTAATCTAAATCACCTGAAGGTGAGACTACAGCAAAGCGAAGCATTTTGCCAAGGACAATAGAGTTATTGTGGAGGTTTATAAGGATGGAGTGAGCGTGAATTTGCTTTAGGTGGTTCATGGATTGACAGGTCTCTTCCATGGAAGCTAGAGTTACAGCAAGGGTGAGTATTGGCTTGCATTGTTGCTGGGATGGTAGGTGAGAAAGAAGAAGGGAGAGAATGATAGAAGAAGCTGAGAGAATAAAACGATGCGTTTTATTCATTCAAATCCAGTCAGCAGGTCTATTTTCTTTTTTGATAACCCTCATTTGCCACATGTTAGTTTTTGGTGCCAAATAAGCAAAGCTTGCTGGATTTTACATTAAGAATCGCCACAATGCTATTTTAGAAGTGAAATTGGTTTTATTGGCATTTATTTGTAAAAGTTGAAAGAATCTGATAAAATGGAAAAAAAAAAAAATTGAAAGTTCAGGGTTTTTTAAGTCATTAGCCCTAATTTTTTATAATCACTTTCTAATTTTTTATACAAACTATTAGCCTATTGCAAATATTTTCTTATTAATAATGTATTATAAAGATGTTAATTAATAAAAAAAATATATTTTTAAAAATTAGAATATTAGATTATAAAATACTAACAAAATTTTAATTTAAAACTTTATTAGTATCATATGAATATAATTACTATTAAAATGACAATATTACTGAATTTACATACTAATACATCATACTTTTAATCATAACATATATTAAAAGTTTTTTTTTAAAATATATATATAGTTAATTTAAAATGTTTAATTGTAATATGTGATTATATCTTAGTATTATTAAAATTTAATTCATATTATATTACTAATTTTTCATTAAAATAAATTTAATGAATCTAATATTTAAGTAAGTTATATAAATATCAATAGTTATATTCAGTTGAGGTATATATATTTATAATTACAGATTTATAATTCATCTAAATTTTATTTTGATATAATCTTGAAATAATTTAATAATTAATATAATGTCATGTATAATTTTTGTGTTATCTATATATTATTCAATTAGCATTACTTATACATTATAAATTAAAAAATTAAAAACTTTCGATTATTTATGTCCAATCTAATTCGGTACAGTTTTCAATCCGAATATACGTTAAGAACCAAAACCATGCCAAAACATTTTACTCGGCACAATTCGGTTCAGAAAAAATTAAAAAGTTAATTGTTTGATTCGATTATGAATATTTTTGATCTGATTATTCTGTTTAATTCAAAACTTTTGATATTCGCACTCAGCTCTATATATGATTGTGAGTTAGCTATTAAATAAATTGTCTATATAGTTGTGAATTGCAATATTATATTTTAGGCCGGGTTGAATTTATCAAAGAAAAAGAAAATTAAGTTTGGGAAAAGCAAATAACTCTAGGAGTGTTGATGCTTATGTTTGTTTTAGATTAGGTTAATCCTAGGGTGGCAAAATCAACTTTGCTCTTTTGCCTACTCATATCTATCCATTTAAATAAAGGTTATCCATTTAAATAAAAGTATGGGTGATAAATAGATAATTAATTTTATAAATAGATTATTAATATGTCTAATCTATTTATCCTCTTAATATATGAGTATAAAAGGATATGGGTATGTATATCCATCTCAACTCATTAATAATTTTTTTAAAAATAATCAACCCATTTTTTTTTTTTAAAGTGCAGCAATTTCTAATTATTATTATTACTTATAATTACATTTTATTTTGATTTTATGGTCACTTTAAATATTAAATAAATAAATATAATTATAATTTGCTAAGATGGATCAATACCCCTTTTGACAATATTTTATACATCCAGTTACTTATTAATTAATCAATCATAAACATTTTAAAAAATAGGTATCATGCTAGTCTTCTTCACCCAAAATGATGAATGAAGTCTACTATGGTTAATATTGATTGGTTTTAGATTTGAGTAAAATTAAAATAATTGAATTATTTTTAAAATTGAATTAAAATATCAAAAAAATTTGAATAAAAAAACTGAAATAATTATTGGAAAAATCAATGGCACCATACTGAAATAATTCTAATTCAATTAGATTGGTCAATTCTTTAAATGTTAAACAAATAATAAACAATGAATATTATATAGATAAAATTTATATATATAAATCAGGTTTAACTATTTAAAATTTTTTTTATCATGAAATTAACTAGTAATAATTCAAAATAAACAGAGAAGTAATTGAATCAAATTACACAAAAGAAAAAAATAATAGAAAAAATGGTTTGGTTTGATTTTGATTATGATTTTGAAACTCCCAGTGGCTAGTGCCTACATTGACGGCTAGGGTTATAAATATGGTAACCAAGGCAGTCACAAGACTGTAGGTAACTTTTAAATTAACTAGACTTCCTTGCAAAAGTAGTGGTTTTGTTAATTTAATTAATTTTAAGAGTGATACAAATATAATTGGTTTTTTTTTTCTCAAATTATTTTCCCCCTAAAATTTATTTGCGTGAATAAAACGATGTAAAAGAAAAAAAAAATTATTTTATATCATAAATGGGTAAATGAATAAAATGATGTAGAAGAAAAAAAAATATTTTTTGAATATTATAAAACAAATTATTTTTATATAATAAATGAGTAAATGGGTGAATTAGAATTAGTATGAGTTAAACGAGTATGGATATCTTTATAATAATTAAATGGATGATAAATAAATAAATGAGTAATATATCACCCAATCCATACCCACTCAAATCCATTCATTTGCCACCCCTATTTAAACCTTTGTTTGGATGATAAAAAAAGGAAAGAAAATAGAGGGAAGAACAAATTTTAAGGGAAGGAAGGATAAATAAATAAATAAATTTTATTTTCTTCTAATTTATTTGGGAATAAGGAAAAGGAAGCAGAATAAATTTATTTTCCTTTTTAATTCATTTACTTTTTATTTCTTTCTAAATTAGAGAGAATAGATGGGAGAGAAATATTTTCCTCCCTCTTCATAAGCAAAGGGAATTATAATTTGGCTTCTATTATCTTTCATTTATTTTGTTTTCATCAATAAATTTTAATTAAGTGATATAGAAGTTATTTTTAGGATTACAAGATCTCAAATTCTTGTATCAATCTAAATTAAATTTTCTAAGAAAACAATTATTTCCACTCTTATTTTCCCTGGTCCACACGAGGGAGGGGTAAAGGGGGTAAAAGGGTAGACAGAGAACCAGCTGTGAAGGTTGGTTTTTGTCTATAAGCTGGAGTACATTTGATGGTAGAAACATTGAAAAATGGCAGGTCTAGGACTAATAGGTGTTTATGAGAGGATGTTATTAGCAACTTTTGTCATAACATTATTTTATAATAAAACAGTTGGCTATCATTTTTAATTGGAGTGAGGCTGGCTGGGTTTGGCAGACCATAATAAAGTTCTGTGTTTCCTTTGCGTGATCCTCTGGGTATCATTTAACATTTATTGATTAAGTGGGTTTATTTATAGGGAAATTTATTAACTCTTGCATTGAATTTTTACTAACTTAAAAAAAAAAAAAAAAAAGAGCAATGGGATGGAAAAAGAATTTCAGTGAAAAAAAAAAGGACAAAGATTTAATTTCATGTAAGTAAAAGGTGGTGGGTTATAAAATATTAATTCTAATTATAGTTATAAAGTTCAATATTTGTTTATTATATTATAATGAATAATGATAAATTGGCTCTTAAATATTCAAGATAGAGCACTCCTTATTTATTCAATTGATGCACTATCATTTTATTTGTAATAAATAATAATTTAAAAATTCAAGTTTAAATCTAAAATATTTTGATTGTATGCTCTCAACCTTTATCAATTGGATTAAGATAATTCATATCAATTAAAATGTTATATTATAACTTAAATTGTATTAATGTAGTAAAAATGATGAGACTCTAAATGAGACATGTAATATACTCAAATACATTCTTGATTGTCATGGTACAAAATATTAACATTTGACAGAATTAAAAAAAAAAATTGTAACTCTAAAGGTTAATTTAAGTTATAAGTGAATTTTCTTTCTATTTTGTTGATCTCTAATAAATTTCTTATAGATTTTTTATATCGATTAATCAATAAAGAAAATGTTATATATATATATATATAGTGCATAATCATTAATATATAATTATCATAATTTAAATTGGAGTACTTGTATTTTAGCAAAGACTAGATTAGAATGCCATTCTTGATGCTGTGGTAATGCAATTTGCTAGACTTAGACTATGTTCGGTTTAATCAAGGTTTATTTTTTAAAAAAATCATTTTTTATTTTGTATAGGGAATCTAATTCCATCATTTTGTTTGGTAAAGCCGATTTTTAAGCCTAAAAGATTTCTTTGAAGCTTAGTATTCCAAAACAAAAAGAATATAAATAAAATAAAATAAAAGAAGAGAAAAAGGCACAATTTGGTTATTTAAAGTTATTTTTTCATATCTTTAAGGCAATCACTAACATAATTGTAAGTTTCCCTTTTTTTTTTTTTTTAAATATTAATTTTATGGATGAGATTTGAATTTTATGCATCTACTCATAAAATAAAATAAAATAAAATAATAATAATAATATAATTGTTAGTGAATTAGTTTGGTGATAAGATTGCGAGCATTTCAAAAATAGATATTAAAATCTAAATTGCAGTGATTTTAAATATTCTTTTTAATGTTAAAAAATAACATAATAATTATCATATATTCTAGAAGGTTATTAATCAAATTTTACTTCATAAAAATAAAATTAAGAGTCTAAAATTTCTTAGTACTTTAAAAAAATTGTATTCATTAAAAGTATTTTTAGGTCAATTCAAGTGTGAATTGAAATTCTCTTTTTTTTTCTATGATCCATTTGAATATTTAGTCATTTGAAATGATTAAATATTTAAAATTTGTCACCATGCTTATTTTTTATGATTTTACACAGAATTCAAATTCAAATTCACAGTAATTTTAAATGTTCACCTGTCCAAATGAATCAATTTAAAAAAGTATTTCTATATTTGAATTATATTTTAAAAAATTCTCTTAAATGTTGTGTTAAAAATTAAAATTTACTCAATAAAAAATAGAAAAAACTCTTTTACCACCTTACTAATCTTGAGTTTATCTTTAAAAAAAAAATTATTGTACACAGAGAAAATTTAAAGGATAAAATTAAAGTTGGATTTGGTTAATGGCTTGCAAGTTGCAAGTAAACTTGAGATCCATTATACTTAGTTTTTAATTTTAAATAGTTGGCTCAAATTTTAATAATTTATACCTTTGATTTGAAAATTTGCAAATTCTAACTGACGATGACTATAAATGACTTACTCATAATTGGATTTCAGAAGACAAGCTCAAGACAAAAGCAAACCGTCCAAGAGGCAAATCATAAGACAACTAGGCCTAGCGCCTCTCAAAACCATCACCAACAGGCTTAGTGCCTCTCAACATCCATCACACCAACAGGCCCAGTGTCTCTCATTCTCTTTAGACAGTCCACCTCGCCTTGTCTCCTCTATCACATCCAAGCATAGGTACCTCATTGATTGCCTTATTAACAGATAGCTTACATAGGAAGTATCCATCTATAACTCCTCTCAAACTTGTCTGACAAGCAATTCCAGCCACCTCCGGAAAGTGAGATTATGTCACTTCAAGCATAAGGCTCCATAACCTCCAAAACAGGCACATCATTACCTCTGTCCAGTAATAGAATGATATGACTTTGCTTGTAGCCATACAACCCAAGACTCATATAAAAGCTCAGAGACCTCTCTCTTGAAAAGGATCCTTTCTAGGCCCTTTCTAAAAAGAGTTCACTCATTTTGGCTCCTCCTACGGACTTTCTTGTCCCTCTAGGATAATGCTCCTTCTTCACCAAAGATCAAAATCTTCCAAAGGTAACTCTATTCACCTCCTGAACCAATCAGTTCTTAGGAGGTACACTCTAACATAGCAGTCTCTCGGTCATCCATTGTAATTTGTCCTCTTCTCTCGAGTTAGTCACTCATTGGAGTCCAACACCCAAAGACCTTCTTCCTTACTAGAAAAGGTCATAGTGAGAGTCTCCAAACTCTTTAACTGAGGAAAGTTGTTGCATCATCCACAGGTCACGCTCTCCCGAACCTTTAACTCCATACATGTAGTCACATTGACTTAAGCATTAAAGGGCTCACGCCGGGCCATAGGCTTAACACAGTCCTCCTATTGCTATCTCTTTTTTTCATGCAAGCTAAGATCCAGTAACCGCTTCGATGCCCAACTCAAAACTTTCCATCCATCAAGATCAGCACTTTCACATAATGATGTCAGCACCGTTCTGTCTAATCATTCATCTAGTAAGTTCAACGCCTCCACACATCAAGGTCAGCACCATTCCATCTAGCAAGGTCAACACCTCCTCTCAATAAGGTTCACACCATTCCATAAATGCGAGGTCTTGTACCTTTGCACTTCTTATGTCCACTAAGATCTACTACCTTAGCTCTCTAAGTGTCTCTATAATAGATCCTATCATCAAATGTTCTCTTCTCAAACCTACACTGTACCTACTCATTTCCAAGAAAGCTCATGCTCGATACCTGGCACACAACTACAACATACTTAACAAACCCCAAGATCCCAACATGATGGGAGCCGCCAGGCTTTGGGACGCTTTAGTCCAAACCCGTACTGAGGAAAAAAGCCCATCACTAACTATGTTATGATTTATTATGAATCATCTTAAATAGAATTTATGTTATAATTTATTAGTATCATCTCAAATAGAATAGATTTGGATGTTATTATATTCATGTGGTAACGAATATCTTGAAATTTCTAACTACATTATGATTTATTATGAATCATCCCAAATATAATAGATTTGGATGTTATTATATAATTTTTTATTTGTGTGGTCAGAATTATCATCGAGTCTAACTTGCGATGTCCTCGTCATAACATGATTGGCCTTAAGCAACATGACCAGTCTTGGGTAGCCCAAAGTTCAATCTATGGTAGATCTTCGATAATGACCCAGCTCAAAATGAACCTTAGATAATGACCTAACTCAAAACGGACCTTGGATAATGACCCAACTCAAAACGTTTAGTTTAAATTATTTAACTAATAATTGGTTTGACCTTATAAACCACTTAACATTTCTATCTCTAGTCCATTTGGAACAATTCCTACTTATTAAAACACCTCAATAAGTGGGATGTTAATAAAATTTTAATAAATTTAACTCTGATTAGAACTCGAATTCAAAATCTTTTAGTTTGGACACGACTTAGTATCCGCTAATAAATAAATGATGTACCTTATTCGATGGTCTAAATGATTTTCATTCAACACCATATGTTAGAAAATATAACAAAATAAATTTTTTTGAGGGATTAAAGATTAAAGTTCGCGCATAAACTAGAGTAGATGGTAACCAATGTTGATAACCACTAATAATTAATTATATTTAACAAAGTGTGTGGTCTACTGAAAATTAGCTTGGACTTAGGAAGTGAAAGTAGAATTGTATTTGGATTAAGAGCAGTAGTATTCTACTCCGATTTAAAATTGGGAAACTACATATATAAATAGGAAGCATTGAAGTTTGGGGGTATGAGTTACTTAATATATCCAATTCACAATTATTCTCCATAAGTAATTCTACTCCTAATATGACTATAGTGAACAACTGCATATATAGTTGTATCACCTATCCTTATTCTAATATAACCTCCAAAGCACTCCCATATAAACCTCCTAAAAGGATTAAGGTAAATAGAGACTCAAGAGAACACATTCATTACATATTACACATTATTACTACTATTCTATATCATTCCACTAAATTACTAACTTAAACATCAGAATGGACACGCCGGAAAAGCCAATATCCATCTTAATTATTTTATATCCCTGCAGAGCTGGAGCACAGGTCGATTCATGGAGAATAGTCTGTTGGTTCACAGTGACCAGTCAGGTGAACAAATTTTCATTGCAAGTTATCAATTGGTGCAATGAGCATGGACTATTCCATTGATAAATCAATTATTTCCCTATGAATCCCACAAATTTGCCTTTGAATTTGAACCAAGTAGGCAACGAAGAAGCTGTTCTAAAAAAAGAAAAATCAGTCGTTGAAGAAAAATATTTTTATTAAAGGATATTCCTCCAAGGAGCGTAGTAGATAACAAAGAGCAACCAGAGGATCAGGAAGATCATGATTTTGTTAACAGTGCTACTCATAATATGTTAGTGTCGTTACAGGCGATTAATGGCCAAAGAATAACATACTCTCAATTCGCACAATTTTGGTTGATTCCATCAACAATTGAATTTCATTACAATAGTCAAGAAAATAAATAAAAGCAGAACATTGCAAGTTCCACAGTTAGAAGGGGAGAAGGTTGTTCAAGACTCCAAGACATAATTTGATGAAGAAGCGTGACGATGTGCAGAATAAGAAAACCTTTAAGCAGAAGGTTCTAGAAGTTGTTTAATGCCATCAAAGTGATATGGAAAAACTTAATTTTAGGTAAATAGGTAGTTCACCATGCACTACCATAATTGTGAGCAAGCTTTTTCCTTCAAAGTTCAAGTTTTTGCATCCGAGTTCGCATAACAGAACAAGAAATCTATACAATCACCTAACGAAGGTATCCACTGATCTTTAAATGATTGCATGGGAAAAAGGTGAAACACTGTAAGAATATGTGAAATGCTTCCATGCAGTAAATAGTTAAACAACAGAGTAACTGTTCACCACCTCAACATGGGTCACCTTTGTACCTTCAAGAAGTGGATGACAAGGTTCAATAATTCATCCACCTAGATGATGCCTGAAAAACTTATAAAGAAAAAAACAAAACCCTAGCCAAAGTGAAGAAGTTGGAAGAAAATGCTCATATAAAGCCATAAAAGGAGAAGGAAAATAGTTCACCCCTCTAAACAAAATAGTTCACGCCTCTAAACAACATGAAGTACTTATATGGGAGAATAAACAAACAAGAAGATCAACAAAAAATACAGAGTTGAACAAAAACCAAAGCAGGGAAAGCACAGAAAAAAAGATGCAATAGGGGTGATCAACGTTATCATAAGAGGAATAACAGGTGAAGACTTAAATAAATGAAAGAAACAAAGTAGAAAGTTGTGCACTGTTGAATAGTCCAAGAAGGGTGAACAAAGGGTTCATCATATCATTGTTTCAAAAAAGGAAAAAAGATGAAAAATTGATCCAAGAATCCCACAAATGCAATTGTAATTGAATGATATATAATGAACTACGTGGTGGGACATATTAGCAAAGTTAGCAGTGGCTGGTGAACAGCTAACCTTAGAAGGTATGCTGTTGAAGACACGATATAAGCCCAGTATTGAACAACAAATAGTAGCGGTGATCCCAAACACAAACCATTAAACCCCTATCATAACATACCTGGAAGAAGGGACTCTGTCAGGTGAACACCTCATGATAAGGAAGGTGTGTTGAAAGAGGCAAAGGAAACTTGTTGTTGCATAGAGATCCATTGAGAGTGCTTGACCGTTTGAATAGTAAAAAATGAATATCTTAGGTTTTTTTCTACTAACTAATGGCAAAAAAGGTTCCTCATTATAACCATAGACCATTTCTTCAATAGAATGGAGGTCAAACCATTAGCAAAGAATTTCTTATAAAAATCTTTATTAATTTCTTTCAAAAGTTCATGATTTACAGGGTTAGAGTACCCCCTAAATTCTAATAACCTATAATGGAAAATAATTTAACTGTGAAGAATTCAAGAGTCCTTGAAAGAGAATAGAGATGAGCCTAGAAACAACTTTAAACAATACAAGTGCTAGCAAAATTATTAGGTGAACTGTTGTTCATCTAGACAATGCAAGTAGATGAGGGCATCAATAAGGAGCAGTTGATAGTTGAAATGAATTGATAAGACAATACTCAAGAATTATAAATTAATCGTTGCACACTTTAGAGCCAACAGGTGCACAATAGAATGTTGAACAAATACCCTAAGTGGGGGAAGAAATATATATGATATAATCAGTTGAACACCCAAGTGTGAACGCTTAATTTTTGACCCCTGGAGCCCTATGAGGAAGGCAATAGTAGCCTCTTTGATCAAGAGAAGAGTTCACGAGTCTCAATTTTATGAGGAAAAGAATTAAACCAAAAAGCAAAAGGCAAAGAAAATTTGAAAACAACACGTAACATTGGTTACTTTTTAATAACATTTATTACTTGGCCTACGCCATATACATGGGACACAAACCGGGTCTGCACCCTACTCATGGGACACAAACTGAGTTTGCACCCCATGCATGGGGCAATCATTCAAAATTTTAAACTGATTTTTTCTTGTTATACCCTCCAACCTTCCTGATCACATTAGATAAAATGGGATTTGGGAGGATATTTTGTATTTTAAAATGAGTATTAAATATGATTTTCAAAAAAGAGATTTTAGTGAAGTTCCAGGCTATAAATAAAGGTTAGAGTCTCCTGTCATGACCCATCTTTGAGCCATGACTGTCCTAGGGCATAGGAAGACATAAGGTCACCTAAACCCGTAGAACCTCTATAATAATTGTTAACTTTCATTAATTACCAAGTTATCATTGTCCCATAATCAAAACCATAATTACCATTCCTTAATATCCAATAACACATTAATTATTCATGAATTAATCAATTATCTACTTAATACCATTTACATACTTTTACTTTTGAACTCCCTTTTTCCATCAATTTTAGCGCAGTTCACCATAAATATCTTAAGTGCTTGGACTGTAACATCGTTATATCATATCACATATCATGCAAATGATATTATATTTACTACATTATTACAAACTTTAAAATCCATGGAGCTCTAGAGTAAACTTCCGATTAATACATATCTATACCATATCATCAAAATAGCAGTGCAATTCCCAAGTGAAAATATAGAACTTTGAATTTACCTTGCTGACCTATCAACTAGCTTGAAAAATAAACAACAACTATGGAATGAGACAAAGCTCAGTGAGTACAGAATAATATAATACAGAATGAACAAACATTGTATGAACAATAATGGTTCCTTTTAACAATAAAGCGATGTTGATCAAAATTGTTCTTATGGAACAATTTTCCATATTTATAACAGGTATTATAACTTTTAGCAGAAATAATTCATTTCCTTAGAAACGGTGTGTTTCCCCCATAATCAATTAAGTGACGGCCTACGCCTTGCTCACTCCCATACACCTAGTTACACGCACAACTGATCAGGTCATACGTACTGGGGACATTAAACCTTTCCTAGCTAAGGTTCCGATACTCTTACCCTATCCACAGGTTCCATTACCATTGTGCACAAAGTTCGATGTATTGCCCCATATCAGAGAGGTATTCTGGTTATCATGTAATCATTATAACAATTTATCTTTTCTATCCATGAAATGATTTAATGGATAACATATCAACAACAATTTAATTCCCATCATTGGTCATATTAAAAGAACAAAACAATATAGGCTCATTTGGCCAAATGCCATAAAGAATAATTTCTCAATTTGGTTCAATAATTAATAAATAAATAATGCTTGCCAAAGAGTTACAATGCATTTCAAACAAGAATTGATTAAGCATAAAAGCTCATATTCAAGGCACAAAACGTAAAATATTATTAAGTACTCACCTCGAAACTCCTTAGCTCCTAATTAGTTTTTAACGTGACTAAAAGCGAGACTCATCAGTATCTCGAATAATACCCTTTCCTTTTGATTCTACAATCATATTACACAAACTATATATTAACTTCTATCCCTTTAACCTTACTAGCCATACTTTACTTTTCCTTTTCTTAACCATAAACAAACATCACACACATTCATATTACAAAAATTAATCATTTAATCAAACATTCTATATTCTAATCAAATATTTAAATCAAGGAATTTAATTCATTTCCCTTTTCAATTCCATAATTAAATTCCATATTCTACACATGAATCAAAACAAATATATTTTCTATTAATCCATGATATCAATTTACACTTTAAAAATCAAAATCCCTAAATAGACCAAATCCATTAATTTGGGGAAAAT
>CATKHJ010072722.1:0-19570 GCA_949750685.1 Vernicia montana | reverse complement strand
TCGATTTACCAAAGAGGATTCGGGGACTAGATTTTTGGTTTATTTTAAAGATAAAGATTAGTTTGGCAAATTTAATACTAAACAGCTTAAAATTAATTTCATGAACAAGTATAATGCATGAACAATTAAGATATGCATGATTATTCATTCATTCCAAATATAAAGTACAAAATAAATCCAAACAAAAATAAATAATAAATTACAATGAAACCAAATCAGGGGATACTTCCTCTAGCTCTTATAGGATTCTAGGAAAGTCACACATTCCCCAAAACTAAATTACAAATAAAATCAATAAACTAAAAGAAATTAAATTAAAGTGAAGAAAGTGATGAGGGGAGAAGTTGGTTGATTTTAATTGGATTCGATGCTTGGACCAATCATGCCTACGTATCCCTTTGAATGAGAATCAGAACCCACGCAGTTCTTCCTTCTTGCGAAGGGTTTAGTTTAGTCTTAGCCTTTTATCATGTTTCGATTGATTGAATTAGAGAGGGTTGATTGATTGATTAATTAATTTACCAAGTTGAGTTAATTAGATCAAATTTTAATTAACTATCCTAAGTAAATCAATTAGAAAGTGATGGAGTAGATGAACAAGAATTAGGCAAGGAGCCCAAAGCAAATAAATAAACAAAGCCAAATAAAAAATGGAAAGAAGAAAGAGATTGAGGCTTACCTTACGCCTACAAAGCTTTGGAACGAACGGGCGGAGCTGCTTCTCGGATCTTAATTCCACCTTCTCTCAGCTGGAGGCGGAACTCAGACCTCAAACAAAAGACTTACACACACTTTGCAAAGCAAGGAGCAAAGAGCAAAGCGAATAAAAAATAAAAGAACAAATTTTAGAACTAGAGGGCTCATTCCTTCCTTTTAGAACAAGCTAAAAAGAGTTTTTGAGGCTTGCTTTGAGATCACTGGTTGATCAAGCAAGTCCAGGTGTGTTTTCAACTGACTTGAAGGGTCTGAATATATAGTAGAAGGGATGGGGGACTATTTTCCCATTTTTCTAATGTGGAATTCAGATTCAGGAACGCGCTGCCGCACAGGGCCCCTGCGGTACCGCATGGGGACCCTGCCGCAAAATCACCTACGGCAATCGCAGGCTTTGTCTGCGGTACCACAGACTCTTCCTATGGGACCTGCAGGCCCAAGACCAGTTTTCGAGCCCATTTTTTGCTTTTCTTCTTCCGCTTTATCGCCGCACTTCCGCCAATGTTAGTCAGGTTCTACCATACACTGAGGTGCAAAATTAAGGGTTCACAAGGTGCCATGAGACCATTTGGAGTGGATGACGAGCTCCTTGCTCAATTATTCCAACAATCTCTTACCGGAGCTACTGTCAAATGGTTGCTAGATCTCAATCAAAACCACAAGAAAATTTGGGATGACATATGCAATGCATTTGTCAAACAAATACCACTATAACATCGAGGTGGATGTCACCCGCCGAGATCTGAAAACAACCAAGCGAAGATAAGGAAAGTCCTTCACTGCATTCCTTATGAGGTGGAGGTCCAAAGCAGCATAAATGGTGAACCATCCATCTGAAGTAGAGCAAATTGACATCATTATCAAGAATCTCCTCCCCTAATACCAAATTCATCTGCAAACTCAGTATCTCGCAGACTTCAGGGCTCTCATTGTAACTGCCACTAAGATCGAGGATCTGAACCAATCGGGATGAATCAAGGATGAATCTTCTGGTTTGAGATATCACAAGAACAACAATTACACCACCAACTCCACCACCCAAAGGGGAGGGGACGTAAATGTTGTCTCTTATCACCAGCCGATGAAGTTAGAGTCAATAAGGACTTTCTCAGAGCTAGGCATGCCCCTTAGTACTATTTACAAGAAAAGCCCTGGAGGCTCAGATAACTAAGCCCCTTGAAGCACGAGCTCCTCCAAACCCTTTACCCAAGGGCTACAATGCAAATGAGCATTGTGACTACCACTGTGAACCGGGGCACAGACCGACGCATGTAAGGCTCTGAGACACAGAATTTAGGACCTCATCGATAATGGAGACAGCGTTGCCCCTAGGCCAAAGCCCAATATTGCCACCAATCCTTTTTCAAACCACTAAGCTCATCCAACCATCCCAAGCTCCACCCAATAATTGGCACTTTGAAAAGGGTGCCGTCCCTGCTGTACTTGAGTCCTCTCAGTCCATGTCTGAGTCCTTTGAGTCGTCTTAGTCCGTGTCTGAGTATGAGTCTATTTCTGAGTCTTTCGAGTCTGATTCGAGTCAGTCCGAGTCTTTTGAGTATGTTTTTGTTGAATCTTTCTCTGAGTTTGAATATGTCGAGTCTTCCTTTCTGAATCTATATTTCGCCTTCCAGGCCTATCCTTCAATGTAACCCATGATAATGGGACTTTTATCAGTAATGAAAAGTTTGAACCTTCTGTTTTGCTCTACTTCTTCTAATTCATCATTCAATAGGACATCTGAAAAAGAAAATGAAAATTTTAAAAAATGAATGTAAAAATTAAAAAAAATGAAAAAGGCAAAAGAATCAATTAAATATGGCACAGAGGAAAAACCAAAAATCACATACATTGTATTTGTATATCATGACAAGCAGACATTTATCGAAGGGCTCATGGACTGTTGCGGTTCATAAGATCCCAGCCCACACACACACGAAGCCCGTCAAGCAAGAGCTGTAAAGAATGAAAGCAGAATGAATCAGAAAGTATCATGACTAGCTAAATGCCATCGACGAAAAAAGAATGGATGCTTTGTACAAAATTCAAGGTTACCAACAGAAGCTAGCCAGACACTTCAACAAAAGGTGAAAGAACACAGGGTTGCAAAAAGGGAATCTTATCCTAAAAGTGATTCGAGCTCTTGTGCACGACCCAAGAGAAAAGTTCATACCAAAATGGCCTGGACCATATGTACTCAAGAAGATTCTATCCGATGAAGGAGTCATCCTTATGGACGTGGACGGGATCGAATTCCCCGATCCTTGCAATCTGGACTAACTAAAGATCTGAAAGTATTGTCTACAGTTAGTTTCTCTATCTTCAAATGCATTTGTAATCAGAACTACGTAAACCTGATTCTCCCTAAAAGAAAATGACAAAAAAATGATGTAAGAGATACGTGGGCAGCCCGACTCGGGTGTAGTCCAAATCATAGTACAAAGCACTTTTTCACATGACAAGGCATCTCATTCTCATTTTCTCTATGCCTATATGCATCATTCACTTGGTTCTTTTTTCAAAACAAAAAAATATATATAAATAAATAATAATAATAAAAAGAAAATGCTCGCTAAACTGAAAATTCGAAAGGGCAGCTTAGGCAAAAATTAGAGCAAGCTCGTCGAGTTGAAAACCCGAGAGGGCGACTCGGGCAGAAATTAGAATAAAATAAAAGATGTCTCATGTAATTATGATCAAATTTTATAGAATATAACCCATCACCCTGATAAGAAGGATAGTCATTCCAAATAACATCTATAGCATACCCCGTATCATGTAGTCATATCAGCTTGCAAGAAACTCGCAGCAAATCCTAAGCAACTACAAGACAAAAACAAATGTCGTCATCATGTCTGAAGTTATAGTCAAGCCAATCCTCCTCCTCCTCCTAGGATGCACATCCCTTATGCTTTTGTCATAATCAAAGTCCACCACAATCTCCTCAATGGTCACACCCCTCCTCCTAGTCTCTGTAGCCCTCTCTACTGCAGTAGTAGAAGTACTAACAAAGCCAGAATTGCTCCCCACAATCATACTAAAAAGCCTACCCTAAATTTTAGCAGCTCCATAACTACTCCTAGAAATCCTCCTCTATGCAGTAGTAGCTTGGAAACTAGTCCCTACTGCTACTGTTGAAATCCTCCTCTGAACCCAGAAAACAATAGTCCTCCTCTTTGCACCAGTTGCAATAACCCTCATCTGAACCACCATTTTAGTGTCACCATGTCTGCTCATTACAGTCACAATCTCCTCTATCATCACCACTGTAGTCTGAGTCATTAATACAGCCTGTAGTGTCGAACCCCTAGTAGCTCCTCGAGTCTCCTCCAAAGGTTGAGTCACTCTCTCTGTCTCTCCTGTAATAGTCTCCCCTTCCTCTGTTGTGTCATCATCAATCTCCTTCAGCAGAATAGCTTGGTGCTCTCTCTCAATTGGCAATCAACCTTAAGCCAAAACAGACCTTGCCACAGTACGACTCTACCCCATCTAAAGTGCCAAACCCACTACTCCAACAACATCCCAACCAGTAGAACTAAAAAAAATAGATACCCAGCTATCAGACAGAAATCAAAGCCCTCATCCTAAGCCTTTGCCTCCTCAAGTTTCCAAAGTCACTCAGGTCCTGAAACTCCTCGATCACAGCGGTCGCATTCACCCAACCATCAATGACTATCCAGCTAGCAACATCATAGGGGGCAGGTCTAGAAACTCCTGAAAAGTTCAAAAATGCATAACTCCGAACTCTGGCACCACCAAGACTGTCTTTGGATTACAGCCAAGTATGGCATTGAACTCTTTGAAAGTGAGGCACAGCTCCTCCATGGCAGCACCAAAATGGAAAACACGGGCCACCGAGTCCTAAAACCTAAAGTAAGCCCTTAGAAAATCTCAGTTGACCCACACTCCCTGTAAAGTCACCATCGATACAATACCATATTTGCCCAAATTAATCATCTCCACCTTCTCGAGTTTCTTGGTCCATAAATGCATATAGTGGCTAAAATATGGTTCTATGGACACAAAAAATCAAATGAAAAATTGCACTCATACACAGAGCATAAGTTGAGAATCCACCCTTTTGCATCCATGCAATCACCCATTACATGCATTATCGAGTTAAGCAAAAAGTCCATAAATCTCAAAACATGCATGCATAAACATGCATCATTTATGCGCAAACATACATGCATATGTGGTTATCCGCAGTTATACACCATTATGCATAAGCCGAGCTAATGGCCTCTCCTCCTCGGAGTTGACCGAAATCTTTCCAAAACTGACCGGTACCTTTTCAAAGCTGAGCGACAAAGCTGACCGAAACCCTCTCAAATCAGACACCTTCCTGACCCTGACCGCAGTAACAACCTTTTACCCGATTCTGACCGTGGTAACAATTTCTCACCCGATTTTGACCACGGTACTATTCTAACTTTGCTTCCAAGCTAAGAAGACGTCCTTCACCCAATTCTGACTGTGGTAATAATTTTTCACCTGATTCTGACCACGGTACTATTCTAACTATGCTTTCAACCTAAATAATTGTCCTTCACCCAACCCTGACCATGGTAACAATCTTCCAACCGATTTAGACAAGTCAAAAAGGGTCCTCCAAGGGATTAATCGAAACCTCTTGAGCCGACTCCCCATAGGCCGAGGCTCTCTTCTTTTCAGAATCTCTCGAGCCAACTCACCATAGGCCGAGGCTCTCTTTTTTTTCAGAATCTATTGAGCCGATGCACCATAGACCGAGGCTCTCTTATTTTCAAAATCTCTCGAGACGACTCGCCATAGGTCGAGGCTCTCTTCTTCTCAGAATCTCTCGAGCCGACTCGCCATAGGCCAAGGCTTTCTTCTTTTCAGAATCTCTCGAGCCGACTCACCATAGGCTGAGGCTCTCCTCTTTTCAAAATCTCTCGAGCTGACTCACTATAGGCTGAGGTTCTCCTCTTTTCAAAATGTCTTGAGATGACTCGCCTTAGGTCGAGGCTCTCCCCTTACCAAAATCTTTTCAAAATCTCTCGAACCAACTCGCCATAGGCCGAGGCTCTCCTATTTTCAAAATCTCTTAAGCCGACTCGCCATAGGCCAAGGCTCTACTCTTTTCAAAATCTCTCGAGCTGACTCGCTATAGATCGAGGCTCCCCTCAAACTGGAATCTTTTTAAAAAACTCTCGAGCTGACTCGCCATAGGCTGAGGCTCTCCTCTTTTTCAAAATCTCTCGAGCCGACTCACCATAGGTCAAGGCTCTCATCTCTTCAAAATCATTTGAGCTGACTCGCCATAGGTCGAGGCTCCTCTCAAATCAGAATCTTTTTAAAATCTCTAGAGCTGACTCGCTATAGGCCGAGGCTCTCATTTCACTAAAATTATCTTATCAAAATTATCCATTAATCTATAAATGTCTAGAAACGATCACCTAAGCATCTTTGTGGTTCCTTTCCTATTCCCCCTTATTTTGAATCGATCAAATATGTCACCCAGAAATGTCTAAAAACAATCGTCTAGACATCTCTCTGGTTTCTTTCCTCACCTTTTTATCCAAGTCAGCCCCATCCTTCACCCAAACATATCTAGCCACTAGCCTAGATATCCCTTTGGTTCCTCTTTTCGCTTCCATTTATCAAGTCAAGTTTCCATACATAAATGTTTAAGAATGATTACTTAAACATCCCTGTGGTCCATTCTCCTGTCTATTTTATCAAACTGAGTCATATTCTCCACCCATAAATGTTTAGGAATAATTGCTCAAACATCAATGTGGTTCCTTATACCATCCCTTTACAACCATCCTTCTCACCCAAATATGTCCAAGCACTGACCTAGACATCAATGTGGTTCCTTATACCATCCCTTTACAACCATCCCTCTTACCCAAACATGTCCAAGTACTGACCCAGACATCACTTTGGTTCCTTATACCATTCCTTTTCAACCATCCCTCTCACCCAAATATGTCTAAGCACTGACCTAGACATCACTTTGGTTCCTTGTACCATCCCTTCTTCTGAGTTCACTATTATCAGAATCACCTTACAGACAAGACAATTCTGATAAGGAGGCAACTGTGAACCCTTAATTTTGCACCCTTAAGATGTTGTCGCAGCTTGACACCTGCTAAATTTAATGCGCTACGCATAACCGGTACAGCGGTCCAACTAGCCAGTTGGCAGGCAGAGGTCAAGGGGGCAGCGCCCCTCGAAAAAATGGATTTGCAGGCATAATATTACAAGGAGATTGACACTTTTCTGATCCTTATCGGACTTTCTGTACCAAACAGCACTTTCCCAAAACTAATTGGATTTTCTCCAAAACTAACTGTCAAAATGTCCGATAATTAATTTCGAACTTACCGCCACTAACCGGTAATTTTTCAGACTTCAGAATAATCTGAAAACTAACCCAAAAATCCCAAATGCTAAACCGGAGAATGAGGTGGTTGGGAAACCAAGCCACCTCGCGGACGTCCGCGAGCCAGGGCTACGTGTCCGCGAGACTGTCACGCGGACGCCACATGGAGATTGTCACGTGGCCAGTGGATGCCGCGTGTCATTTGGAGCATCCACACTGACGCGCTTGACAGGCGTCGTACTGACGCGTGTCAGACGTGTCAGTACAGAGCTGACACGTGTCAGCACGAAACTGACACATCCACCACACGAGCTGGCGGAGCTGCCAGCCTTCTTGGAGTGTTCGCCAGCCCTTCTGGTGGACGTCTGCCATGTTTACTCTAGGACGCGACTGTTTTGACGCACGTCCGCGAATCTGTCTCACGGTTGTACCCCTTTTCGTGGAAATGACCCTTTTACCCCTTCTTTAACCTACTTTTTCAGCTCTTTTTATCTTTTCACCCCTCATTTTTTCCAATAAATACCCCCTTTCATCCCTCATTTCAATTCACCCCTTGAGCATTTGTTGATAGCTATCCACTTGCTCTCTTCTCTCTCTCTCTAATTATTTTTCTCACACTCATTTTGAGTAATCACCTTATTTAATTAAAATTAATTAATTAATTAAATTCTTTTTAATTAATTAATCTTATTTAATCTTTAATTCAATTTGATTAATTAATCACTTTAATTAATTAATCCTTTTAATTAATTAATCCTTTTAATTAATTAAAAATTGGGTAATTAAGCAACCATATTATCAAATTAATTTCTTTTTTAAAATCCACCCTCCTATCCTCATTTTTTTGAAAAAGGAACTCCGCTCCGGTAAAACCACTCTCCCACCACACACAAAAAAAAAAAAGATATAATCTCTTACCCTCACTCAAACCCCAGATCAAATCAATCCAATCAAATCTGACTGATCTTTAAACCCCTCCACTTCACCATGGAACGAACAACGTAGGTTTTGATCCCCATTCAATGGGGTACGTAGGCACGCTTGGAATCTAAATCCAGGTCTCAAATCCAAATCCCAATCAATCCCCTTTCCCTTTTATTTTTTATTGTAAATCCATTGTACATGTAAATGTTAATTAAATGTTATTAGTTAATTTAATTATTTTGGAGTGAATGAGCAATCTTGTGATTTCCCTAGTACTCATAAGGGCTAGAGGAAATACTCTCTTTTGCTTGTGAATATTTAAATACTTGCCCTTTATTTTTCCACACACTCAAAATTATGCCATGCTCATGCACTCTAAATCACAATTAATATTTGCCATCCATGAAATCAATTTTCAAGTCAAATTAAACTAAAGAGCCAAATTAAGATTATGTTAAACCAAAAACCAGGTCCCCGAGCTCAACCTAGTTCAAGGACTAGTGACTTTATCCTCAGGTAAATTAATCAAAGATTAATAAATTTGAGTCAAATTGGATTTTTTTCCTTAATTTTCCCATTTAAATAAATTAGGGTAACGACTCCCGAATCTCTTTCAAAAATCAAATCAATTTTCTGAGGCTATAGCCACTTCCAATCTTGAGCACCGAAACTCGTACCTTAACTCCCTTAAAAATTGCTTGCCTTCCTCAAGGAAAAAATTAATTTTCTCGAGCAAGGGAAGGGGCGTTCAGGCGAGACCTCACAGGAAGGCACATTTTCCTCAATTAATTTAATAAAGGAAATGCATAAAGGACATATATAAAGCGATAAGATAATAGACAAATAAAATATAAAAAGGGAAATATTATTTAAAATATTTTGGAGTTGATGCCTTAAAAGTTGGCATGCCTATGTATCCCTTTGAATGGGAATCAAACCCCACGCAATTCTTTCTTCTTGCGAATGAGGGGTTTACTCAAAAGAGATTTGATTTGGTTTATTAATTTAATTCAGATTTTAAATTAATAAGTTTTAGATCTTCTCTGATTTAGACCTAAAAAAAGATGCAGTAGGATGAATTCTAGATCTGAATTTAGAATTTTAAAATGCAAGAGAAAGGGATTATACCTTTGCTTTTCTTGGCTTTTTTGCGAACGGGGCGAGCTTAATTTTCGACCTGAGCTCCACTTCGGGATTAGGAACTCAAAGTGAATAATAAAAACTTTAAATTTAAAATGAATTTGGTGGGTGATGAATTTGGATATAGAAAAGTGATTTCAGTGTATCGAAATTGATAGAGTTTCAAGTATCAAAAATGCGTTTTTCGGATTCCCTCTCTCTCCTCCTTCTTTTTCTGAAGGAGGAGGCGCTATTTATAGAGAATGCAGGGTGAGGAATCAGACGGCACGCTTCTGGTGCCGCCCAGGCGGTTTCTAGCCTAGCTCGGTCTGGTTCAGTATGGTTCGCCCGGATCAACCAGGTTTTGCACTGTTTTGGTCGGTTTTAGCCCGTTTATGATCCGATTTGGGCTCGATTTGATTCTATGGGTTTGTAATTGAAAATCGATCGTCTAGGAGTGCAATTTTAAGGGTTCACACTAATGCAATTGTAATTTTTGCAATAAGACCCCCAATACAAATATCTCCACCATCTGTGGCAGTAACTTTCTGCACTTTGGAAGCAAACCAATAGCCCACCATAAAATACCTCTTTCTACGCATGCAATCAAGAAAGTAAATTTCAACACTATTGGCCACCCTGGTACTATCTTTCCTGCCAAAAAGTGAACTTGCAAGAACACAATGAATGTAACGTAAAACATGGTCCGTTAGTTTATAAGCTTTTGACATTCTCGGGTTATAATCATCATGTCCACCAAGAGACTTCCAAGCGTCATTAGGATTAAATTTAGGTGGGGCTCCATAACTAGCTCTATTTATATGAAGACCCAATAATAATTAAAATTTATTACATCCATCGAAAAATTCCTCTTGGCAAGTCGAAAACTCACTAACCCACCAAAGTCTTTGTCGGGTCTTGGAAGTTTATAGGAAAAAGAACTCAAAAATTCAAGAGTAGATTCCTTAAAAGTGGGAACATTAAGTTGAGCAAAATTCCATGACCCATTACCCATTCCTTCAAAAGAATCCTTAACTTGAACATACCAACCTAAAGTTTGCAAGGTATTCATATCAATAAATTTAGAGGGTGTAATCTTTCAAGCATTAAGAATGACATACCTTGCTTCTTGATCAATATTGTCAAAGACAATCTCCGGGTATGGAGGAATTCGAGGTGGAAAGGTGGTGGTGATGGAGATTCCACACTCATTGAACTTGCTCCTCTCTTTCTCGTTACTCTCTTGTGAGCTACCATTTTTGTTATGTGAGACATTATTGAAGGAATTTATGGTGAAAATCAGTAGAGAAAGCAAAAAAATTAAACGAGTAAGTGTGAATTGGAGGTTTGGAGCTTTGGGATAAGTGGATATGGAGGTTAGGGTTCGATTGAGAGAATTTGGGGAAGAAGATGAAGGAAGGGCAGTAGAATGGGCTTTTGAGGAGTGAACCCCAATTTAAATGAACTTTTTTTTTTTAATGTCAGGTACATGCATGCCCGTGCAAATGGAATCTGTATGCTCGTGCAATCAAATGTTGCTTCTGTCCCATTTATTTTTTATCACCTTTTTTTTTTTATAGAAGAAAGTAAGACAGGATTAAAAACAAAAAGTTACAATTAAAATACCAAAAATGAAAAGTAGAGAGGTAGGGTTGCCTCCCAAAAATGCTTCGTTAACGTCGTTTAGCTGGACGTTTTCTACCATTCCTCATGAAGTCGGAGAGTCATCAAGTCGAAGGCTCTCAATTAACTTTACCTCAGAAATTCCCTCAAAATATGGCTTAACTCTTTGCCCATTCATCTTAAATGTCTCATTCGTTTTGGAGTTAAGCAATTTAACAGCTCTATAAGGGTATACCTCCTCCACTTCAAAAGAGCCACTCCACCTTGATTTTAGCTTACCTGGAAACAATCTCAAATGAGAGTTAAACAATAAAACTTTCATTCCAGGTGCAAGATGCTTACGAATGAGGTTTTTGTCATGCAAACGTTTAGTTCGGTCCTTATAGATTCTTGCATTTTCATAAGCCTCATTCTGCAGCTCCTTTAACTCAGAAAGTTGCAATTTCCTTTCTTTGCCAGCTTCATCAAAGTCAAGATTCATCGACTTGATAGCCCAGTACGCCTTATGCTCCAGCTCCATAGGCAAATGGCATGCCTTACCAAACATTAGACGGTAAGGACTCATGCCAAGTGGAGTTTTGTATGCAGTGCAGTATGCCCAAAGTGCATCGTTTAGCTTGGCAGCCCAACCTTTCCTTGTGGGTCGAACAGTCTTCTTCAGGATCCCTTTGATTTGTTTATTATTGGTTTCCACTTGGCCTAAAGTTTGTGGATAGTATGGATTTGCTAATCGATGAGTGATGCCATATCTCCTCATTAACTTATAAAAAAGTTTGTTACAGAAATACTTTCCCCCATCACTAATAATAGCTCTAGGGGTACCATACCTACTGAAGATAAATTCCTGCACAAACTTAATAACCATATTAGCATCACAAGTTCGAATGGGTATGGCTTCTACCCACTTCGATACATAATCAACCGCCACCAAAATATACTCGAACCAAAAAGATTTAGGGAAATGACCCATAAAATCAATTCTCCAAACATCAAAAATCTCAACTACCAAGTTATTAGTAAGAGGCATTTCATTCCTCTTACTAATATTGCCAGTCCTTTGGCATCTATCACAATGCAAACAAAAATAATGTGCATCTTTAAATAAAGAGGGCCAAAACAAACCTGATTGGAGAACTTTTTTCTGCAATTTTCTTACCTTTAAAATGGCCTCCACAATGAAGCTCATGACAAAAAAAAAAGCACACTCGTCTACTCCTCCTCTGGCACTCACTTTCGAATGACCTTATCCTTACACATTCGGGACAAGTAAGGATATTCCCAATAGTAAAACTTGCAATTATGAAGAAATCTTTTCCGTTCTTGGACAGATAGGTTAGATCTTAAAATACCACACGCAAGATAATTAACAATGTCCGCATACCATGGTACTTTTTCAACCACAAATAATTGCTCATATGGAAAAGAATCAACAATTGCATTGCTTCAATTCCGTTCACGAGTTCCTTCATTGGGGAGGAGCCTAGATAAATGATCAGCCACTAAATTCTCACTCCCTTTTTTATCTTTAATTTCTACATTGAACCCTTGAAGCAATAAAACCCATCGGATAAGCCTAAGCTTAGCCTGGGGTTTGTTTAACAAATATCTCAAAGCTGCATGGTCAGAATGAACAATAACTTTAGACCCTACTATGTATGATCTAAATTTATTTAATGCAAAAACTACAGCTAAGAGCTTCTTTTCAGTGGTTGTGTAATTTACTTATGCATTGTTCAAAGTTAAACTCACACAGTAAATCACACACAATGACTTTTCCACTCTTTGCCCTAAAACTGCTCCTACAACTAAATCAGAAGCATCACACATAATCTCAAATGGCAAAGACCAATCCGGTGCAACTACAATAGGTGCAGTGACAAGTTTCTCTTTTAAAGTATTAAAAATGTGCAAACATTTTTCATTAAAGTCAAAATGGGCATCTTTAGACAACAAATCACATAATGGTTGACTTATTTTAGAAAAATCCTTAATGAACCTTCTATAAAAGCCAGCATGCCCAAGGAAACTTCTAATACCTTTATCATTAGTAAGGGGAGGTAATTTCTCAATAACATCAATTTTAGCCTTATCAACCTCAATTCCCCTACTGGAAACCACATGCCTTAAAATAATTCCACTTTTCACCATAAAATGACTTTTTTCCCAACTCAATGTCAATTTATAGTCAATACATCTCTGTAGGACCTTAATCAATTTATGTAAACAATCAGAAAAAGATGATCCAAAAATAAAAAAATCATCCATAAATACCTCAATAAAGTTCTCCACCATGTCCGAAAATATGGACAACATGCACCTTTGGAAAGTCATAGGTGCGTTGCAAAGACCGAATGGCATTCTTCTAAAAGCAAAAGTCCGAAAAGGACAAGTGAACGTTGCCTTAGCCTGGTCCTTCGGTGCTATCGCCACCTGGTAATAACCTGACAAACCATCCAAAAAATAATAATAGCTATGTCCAGCAAGTTTATCAAGCATTTGATCAATAAAGGGAAGTGGGAAATGATCTTTCTTTGTAGCTGCATTCAGCTTCCTATAATCTATGCACATCCTCCAACCAGTAGTAGTCCTAGTAGGAACTAGCTCTCCCTTTTCATTCTTGACCACTGTGATACTTAACTTTTTAGGCACCACATGTACTGGACTAACCCACTCACTATCTGAGATTGGATAGATTACTCCCTCATCTAGAAGTTTTAAAACTTCCTTCTTCACTACCTCAAGCATATTGGGGTTCAAACGCCTTTGGGTCTCTCTCACAAGTTTAGCTTCTTCCTCAAGAATTATTTTATGCATACACATGGAAGGGCTAATCCCTTTAATATCACTCAAACCCCTCCCAATAGCTTTCCTCAATATTGTCAGCTCCCTCACAAGCTCAATTTCCTCAAATTCAGTTAATTCAGAAGAAATAATCACAGGATAACTCTCACCCTCACCAAGAAAAATATACTTAAGGTGTTTAGGTAACTCATTAAGTTCTAATACAGGTCTTGGGTCATCAATTTTCTCTCTCATCGGGAATATCTCTAGAAGTTCATGACACTCCTCACTCTCAGGAACACACTCAGCTACATCCAATCTCATACAACACTCCTTTACATCCTCCTTCCAAATGAAATCATGCTAACCTAAATTAAGAGTTAATTCAAGCTCATCATCTACTTGTGTCTGCATGAAAACATCATCAACAGCCATATCAATACAATCAATGAATGACAACTCTTCATATAATGCTGTAGTGGGAATGAGTGTTATGTCAAAAATAGAAAAAAACAACAGTCTCACCTAACACAGTCATAGAAAGCTTTTCATTTTTAACATCAATTAAAGTGTTTGTGGTAGCCATGAAAGGTCTACCTAGAAGAATTATGTGCTCTTTCTCACTAGCTTGAACATCTTCTACTTCTAATACAACAAAATCAACAGGAACAATAAGACCACCCACCTTAACAAGAATATCCTTTATTATCCCTTTGGGATAAAAGATGGATCTATCAGCAAGTTGCAAACACATCTTGGTGCACTTTAATTCCCCTAAATTCAATTGCTTATAAATAGAGTAAGGCATGAGATTAATCCCAGCCCTAAGATCAAGCATACCTATCGCTTCCTTACTATTACCCATGGATATTGTCAAGATAAAACTACCTGGATCTTTCTGCTTGGATGGTAGTTGTTGCTGAAGTATTGCACTTGCCACGTCGGAAACCAACACCTTCTCATTTGTTTCAAAACTTCTCTTCCTAGTGCTGAGTTCCTTAAATAACTTAACATATGCTGACACATTCCTGATAACACCTAACAAGGGAAGGTTAATATTAACTTTAGACAGCATATTGTATAAGTCAAGGAATTGCTTATCTTGTTTTTCATTTTTAAGGCGGCTTGGGTATGGAATAGGTGGACGGTATGGATTGGCCGCCTTGTGCAATTCTAGAGTGGGATCCTTCTTTTTCTCCACCTCTTTCTCTTAAATCTCCTCTTCTTCTTTTTTATCTTCTTGCTCTCCCATAAAAATTATAGGATTTTCGGGGATATATTCCCTAACCCTATTATCAATCACCTTTCCACTTCGAAGCACTGTAATCGCTTTAGCCTGCTTAGGTTGACTAGGCAATTTCCCTTTCTGGTTATTTTGCATTTGATTAGCCAATTGCCCAACTTAAGTCTCAACCTTCTTCATAGACGATTCCAAAGAATCCAACGGTTACTAGCCTCCTAATTTTAAGCACTAACTTGAATAAAGGCATTCCAGCTATCCTCCAAAGATGGTTTCTTCGGTTGATTAGTAACAACACCCTGAAATTGGTTTGGCCTCTTAAGCTGCTGAAACTGCTGAAGTGGTTGTTGAGGTTGTTGTCCATTACCCGACTAGGAGAAATTGGGATGATTTCTCCAACCAGGATTATAAGTATTGGAGAATGGATCATTCCTCCCTTTAGGCTGAAATCCTTGCAACACATCAACTTGCTCTTCCTCAACCGTATAAGTATTAACCAAAGAGGTACAAATATTCGCTCCATGCCCATACACTCCACATATCCCACAAACTTCCTGAGTAGGTGTATTCTGAGCTCCCTTTAATGCTAACATCTTCACTTGATTTATCAACTCAACAATTTGCATAGTCAGCTCATTGCTTAGGTTCACTTCATGCACACCTGCTCTTCTCCCCCTTACACTCTTCTGCTGGGAGTTTGCGCTAAGCATCTCAAACAATTGCTGAGTTTCTATTGCAGTTTTTTCTCCTATGGCACCACCAGCTGCATTGTCTATTGTACTTTGACAATGTTGCACCAACCCATCGTAAAATAACTGGTTCATAAGCTGGAGAGGGTAATGATGATGAGGGCATTGGATAAGAAGCATCTTAAAACGGTCCCATGCCTCATGGAAAGGTTCTCCCTCCATCTGACAGAATGTAGCAATTTTTGTTCTCAGGTCTGCAGTCTTCTGATGAGAATAATACTTCCCCACGAACTTGGTATACACTTCATCCTAAGTAGTCAGAGAATTAGGAGTCAATGTTATCAACCATGCTTTCGCTTGATCTTTCAGTGTGTAAGGAAAGCAACGCATCCTCAACTGATCCTTAGTCAGACCTTACAATGGGAACGTCTGGATAACATAATAAAACTCTCTAATAAAGTTTAGAGGATCTTCATTGGGCATACCATAGAAAGATGGCAGTTGATTGAAGTGAATGGTCTTCAGCTCATAGTCCCTTGCTGCATCGCCTAATTTGATACAAAAAGTTGTTGTGCCAATGATAGGCCTAGCAAACTCCTTCATTGTAGGCTGTCTAATTGCCATGTTTTCTTGTTGATCTTCTCTTTCTTTTGATTGAAACTCCCTATCTTGTTCCTGTTTTTCTGCTTTAAGAATTTCTTCTTCCTGATAATCCTCTTCACTATCTTCTGAATAGTACTCAAATTATGCTCTAGTTCTCTTGTTTACTCTATGGATATTGTCAATGTAGGGTACTAGCTCTCCACCTTGAGACCTCCTACCCTGCATAAATTAATAGGACACTAAGGAAAATTTGTTACGAGCACTTGTTAACAAAATAAATAAAAGTTATGAAAACTAAAATTTAAAACCAAAATTCAATACAAAAGTAATAATGATTTTTTTTTACTTTTTTTTTTTATTTATTATCAACTAATAAGTAATAACAAACAAAAATAAAATATCAAGATTTTAAATAAATTTAAGAGGTCTAGGGATCAGATAATCCTATCAAATTCCTATGTTGGGCTAATTAATTAAATGGTTTATTTTGCCAACTTGAATAACTATTTAATCAAATCTAAACTCAGTTCTGAAAACCAATAACTTTCGTATTCTCAATTTCTAACCTAATTAGAATTAACTAATTATTATTCAAACATAAGCTAGGTAGTTCATTTCTGATTAATACCTAGTGTGAGGCCTCGCCTGAGCACCGGTTCAATCGCTAGAGGGGATCGAAATGCTCATTTGGGTTTAGTCTCACGATAGAACCCTCGGGTTCGGATCGGTTGATCTTTGAAAAGAGTTTTGGGAGTCGCCACCTTAATTTTATTTTATTTGGGAAAATTTAAGGGAAAACCCAATTTTGACTCTAATTATTGTCCAATGAAAAAGTGCACTAGTCCTCGATTACCAAAGAGGATTCGGAGACTAGGTTTTTCATTTATTTTGAATTTGTTTAGCAAATTTAATACACAATGACTTAAAATAAATTTCATGAACAATATAAATTTCATGAATAATTATGAATGAATTAAAACGAATTTTCTTCCTCTTTCACATTCTTTTTATAGTTTTGTGCTTTCTTTCATTTCTTTGTTTATTTACTTTTAGGTTATTGGATTTATTTTAGGGAATGTGTGACTTTCCTAGAATCTCATAAGGACTAGAGAAAGTATCCCTTAATTTGATTTATATTGTACATTTAACATTTCTATTACTTTCTATATTTAATTCCTTTATTGCTTTCAATTCCTTTATTGCTTTATTTTACTTTGATTCATACATTATTATTCATGAAATTTATTTTAAGTCATTGTGTATTAAATTTACCAAACCAATTAAAATGAACCGAAAACCTAGTCCCCAAATCCTCTTTAGTAATCGAGGCTAGTGCACTTTTTTCCATTGGACAAATAATTAAAGTCAAATGGGTTTTTCCTTAACTTTTTCCAAAATAAAATAAAATTAAGGTGGCGACTCCTAAATTCATTTTCAAAATCAACCAATTCGAACCCGAGGGTTTCATCGTGAGTTGAAATTCGAATGAGCATTTCGATCTCCCTCTAGCGGATTGGACCGGTGCTCGAGCGAGGCCTTATAGTTGGCGACTCCACGGGGGACAAAATTCTTTTTTTTTTTTTTTATAAAAGATAAAGTGGACTACCAATTGGTTTAAAATAAAGTTTGGCACTTTTAATACATAAGTGGCTTTCATGCATTACTTGCATAAGCTCCTTGCCTTTCAACTTATATTTATTAGGAAAACAATGGATAGTGAGTAGCATCGAGTGGGCAACCTTCCTTAGGTCTTCTTGTCGATAGTGAAATCATCCACCCCGCGACGTTTACGAGTATGCATGTATTGTTGGACCCACACGAGACTCTTTGACTCAATGTGGTTAGGTATTTCGCTGCTCCAGTGTGACGGGTACCTTATGCAAGCCACCCTTACCATTTCATGTAATGAACTTAGAACCTGACCTTAGGTTGTATGTACCATAATCAAAGCCTTGTACAAATTGTATATTCATGAAATGCTTTTCCCATGCATATCATGCATCCATAATATACAAATTAGCAAGCATTCATCCTAAGCTTAGGTCATACCTTGAACTGAAGAAGGGTCAAACTCTCTCACCTCGATTCAATTACCTTTGCCCCACAAAACTTAAACACCATTACCTTTTATCCAACCTAAAACTCGGGTGCCCCTAATGCTCACCCTTGACCTTCATCACCTTAACCTTACTCCTTATCCAAGATACCTTGCCCATTACCTTCAGCCTAACATACCACCCTTCAGCCCAACACCCTTGGCCCATTACCTTCAAGACCAACCTATTACCTAACATAACACCCATAAGCCTAACACTCGTAACCCATTACCTTCAAAGATCGACCCATTATCCCTAAGTCCAATAACCTATGGCCCAATATACCCTAGACCTCCAAAGTCCAGTACCTTTGGCCCATCTTACTTTAAGCCTAAAAATGGTTGACCCACAACACCATAAGGAATCTTTTTCTCTCATAATCTGTATAGCCCTACTCCCACCCACCACTCACTTGGTTTTCTCTGATTTTGCTTCAAGGTACCGATGGCCAACCCAATTGACATGGCTGCCCTGACCACACCTCTGCCTCCTACTACCAGAAATGACCATTAATCTATCCAATCAGAACTATTAATCTATCCAATCAGGGCCATCTCTTTTTTCCAACTCCTACCAAAAGGACCCTTACTTTTCCTACTAGAAAGGACCCTCACTTTTCCTACCAGACAAGGACCATCACCTCTTCCTACCAGAAAGGACCATCAATCTATCCAACCATCCAACCAGAAAGAAAACCTCTTCCTACCTGAAATGGAACCTCTTACCAAAAAAGACCCCCACTTTACCCTACCCATCACTATGTGGAAGACAGACCCCACCTTACCATACATCTTCACCAAAGTGGAAGCTAGACCCCACCTCATCCCACCTCACCTTTGCTCAAGTAGCATGTTATAAAGGAGTCCAAGCTCAGTTGATTTGACTTGTCTGAGATTAAATTAAAATCTGAGTTCGAGTCTGAGTCCAATTTCGAGTCTGAGTCTATGTTCAAAGTCCAAATCTAAGTGCGAGTCTGAGTCTGTCATCTTTGTAATTTTTCTTCTATTTTGTACTATATTCTCATGTTATGATAAAACATTTATGATTTTCATGCAATTCTCTTTTTCTCATCCTTTTTATTTAGTTGAGTAAATTCTACGAAAAAAAAAAAAAGAATAAAGATAAAAGAATCAATGAATCAATGAATTTTGGCAAGCATTTCACCATGAAATCTACCATGAATTGGAAGAATCAAAACTTGAGGTATTCTTGTGTCCGCATCAATAGCCGCTTCACTAGCTCCTAGTCAAATGATAGTCAAAATAATAGTGAACACCAAATGGTGATCCCATCAATTGGAGCAGGCAAAGCTAAAGACAATCCAATGAAGTTACCCATTGCACTTTTGGGTAATTAAGCATAACACCTCAACAAAGGGGCAATCCCAAAAGGACCTAATATCCTCATAATATTTCTCTCTAGATCTCAATGG
>CATKHJ010072636.1:0-29289 GCA_949750685.1 Vernicia montana | reverse complement strand
ATTTAGTTCTACCCTTACTCAATTTGGCTTTGTCTCTAGTAAATATGATTCTGCATTATTTATTCGTCACACTAATCATGGCATTGTCATTTTGTTACTTTATGTTGATGATATGATCATAACAGGAAGTGACACATCTGGCATTTCAACAGTTCAAAGTTATCTCAGCCAACAATTTGAAATAAAGGATCTTGATTCTCTCAACTATTTTTTGGGTCTTGAAGTTTCTCATAATTCTCAAGGCTATTATCTGTCTCAAGCTAAGTATGCCTCTGATTTACTTTCTCGAGCAGGTCTTACTTACAATAAAACAGTATCAACTCCTTTGGAGCTCAATTGCAAACTCACTCCTCTAGATGGCACTCCTCTTGACAATCCCACTCTGTATCGCCAACTAGTTGGGAGTTTAGTTTATCTCACTGTCACTAGACCTGACATCTCTTATGTTGTTCATTTGGTCAGTTAATTCATGACTGCCCCTCGCTCTACTCACTATACTACAGTAATTCGGATTCTACGATACATTAAAGGAACTCTTTTTCATGGTTTATACTTCTCTGCCAACTCTTCCTTGGTGTTATCTGGATACTCTGATGCTGACTGGGCTGGTGATCCAATGGATCGTCGTTCTACTACAGGTTATTGTTTTTTATTGGGTGATTCACTCATTTCTTGGCGTAGCAAAAAACAAACTGTTATTGCTCGATCTAGCACAGAATCTAAATATCGTGCTCTTGCTGATGCAACATCTGAATTACTCTGGTTATGATGGTTACTCACTGATATGGGTATCACACACTCTTCTGCAACTTCACTCCATTGTGACAATAGAAGTGCAATACAAATTTTTCACAATGATGTTTTCCATGAACGAACAAAACACATTGAGATCGACTGTCACTTTGTTCGTCACTATGTCACTCAAGGCACAATAATTTTACATTCTGTCTTATCTGCAAATCAAACAGCTGACATATTCACCAAAACACATCTTCCATCTCGATTTCAAGATCTTTTGAACAAACTCAAGCTGGCATCCACTATACCACCTTGAGTTTGAGGGGAGGTGTTAATGGAAAAACAATCTTGCAAAAGTCAAGATTAAACACCACCGTTCTTATTAATGTCAATATTAGTTACTGTTAGTCAAATTGCCAGCTTATTAGCACATGTATATTCAGCCAAAATTAAGCCATTAATCATGTATAGAATTTACTATAAATATCAAGAATTAGTTTCTGTAAATCAAACAATTTGAATATACAAATCATTCCATTTCTGTCTTTGTTTTTAGTAAATATATTAACAACTGTCATGCCAAGTCATAATCAAAATATCAAGTTTTGGGTGATTTCAATTACTAGTGTTTGATTCGCATAAAAACATCCAGTAATGCAATTCCTCCTGTTTGGGGAATCAGCCATTCCTCGCGCATCAAATAAATTATATTTTAATTTAATCAAATATATAACTATTTATCATATGTTATTTAAAATATTAATATAAAATAATAAAATATTAATAAAAATATTAAATAAATAAATTAATTAAATCATAATAAAATAACTATAAATTATAAAATTTATCTTTAATTAATTAAATTTTTTAATACTATATAGAATATCATTTTAAGAAATATAAAATAAAAATTAAATATATTTTTAAATTAAAAATTAAAGCTAAATATTTTTTTAAAAAGTGTTTGATTATTTAAAATAATTAAAAATTTAAATATGACCATTATAATATTTATAAAAATATTACTAATAATATACAAATGCATTAACAATAAAAATTATATAAATTTTATCAAAATTATACATTCATTTCAATTCTTATATATATAAAAAGTCAAATAACTTTATGAGAAATTTATTTATGATTCCCTGATTTTTCTTATTGAATCATACACTTGAAAAAAATAACTATTTTATTTTCGATTCTATTTTTTATTCCGAAATTTGAACCAAACCGTCCAGTGTATATTGTTGTAGCTAAATCTTTTCCATAAATTTATGGGTTAATTACAAAAAAAATCACAAATTTTTACGAGAATTACACATTTAGCACAAACTTTTTTTTGACAATTCAGATCACGGATATTGAAATTTTTGCAAATTAAATCACTTGAACAGAATCCGGCTATTTTTTAATGGCAGGAGATGACGTGGCATTAATTTAATAATATATTATCCATGTCAACAAATCCAATAATGTCACATCAATAAATTAAAAAAAAAAAAGCCACATCAATATTGAAAAAAAAAAACCAGTTTTCAACAAATCAAACAAAAATTTAATTTTAAAAAAGTTTACTGATTTCAAAATCAATATCAAATTCATTAATTTATTGAGCAAAAATTTAATCATAATTAAAATAAAATCACAAGTTTTTAATGATAAATGTATGAAATTCATTAATTAATTTCTGATTTCAAAATCAATATCAAATTCATTATTTTTTTTTTTTTTTTTTTTTTGGCATTGCTGGTGTTTTCTTACCATATTGGGCAAGATCATGTTTTTCGGTTTGCTTGGCGTCTAACAAAGGCCTGGTGGATCTGGAGTTGAGCTTGAGCTGGTGCATATCATATGGCTTGCTAATAATTGTTGGGCATTGGGCTAGGAAATAATTGTTGGCTATTGGCCATTGGGCTAAACAATCAATCCATCCCCTTCTCAATAATTTATCCATTCATTCCCAAAATCCCAAAAGCTCTTGTTGTTCGTAATGGAATAGCTAGTCAATGAAAGAATTATTCCGGAAAATGAAATAATAATTATTTACTTTTTTATAAAATTTATATATTATAAGTTTGGAAAATATTTATTATGTACAATAAATTATTATATATTTAAAATTTTAATTAAATTTGTAATTATAAATTTACTATTTCATGAAATAATTATTTCATACTTAATTTTGAATTAAAATTGAGAATAATTATTTTGCATGGTATAACTATTTTATTTTTATTTTATTTCGTATTATTTCATAAATCAAACAAGTTTTAATTATCTTCGTGAAAATTCTAGTACATCAAATCAAAATTTATCTTTTATTCCTCGTTCAACTCTATAATAGAGTTCGAATCGTCTAATTCCTTATGTATTTTGAATTTCATACAAGAAATATGATATTAATAGTTTGTTTGAAACAAATGAATTTTATAAAATTTAGTGGAATTTATTTCGAATTTTAAATTTTTAAAAAATTTTGTGTTTGGAACATTTAAAAATATATATTTTAATTTTACGAATTCAATTCTATGAAATTGAATATAACTAAACCAAATTATATCAAAATAGATGAGATTTATAAATAAATTTCACAAAACTAACAAAATAATATTAAGAATAAAAATATCATTTTTCTTTCTCTTTTTTCATGCTCTTTCTTTCTTCTCTCTCTCTCTTCTTCCTCTTTTCTTATTCTCATCTCTCTCTCTCTCTCTCTTACTACACTCTCTTTCTTTTTTTCTCTTACTACTCTCTCTCTAACATTTTTCTCTATTTATTTATTTTTACTTGTTTTTCTTCCAACTAATTTTTTTGTTATATTTATAAATTAAATAATAATTATAAATATAAAATATAATTATTTTAGTTGTTTTATTTTTTAAATTATATTTATTATATTGAAGGTATTTTAGAAAATAAGAAAAAATAACTCAATTATAAATTTATTCCAAATATAAAAATATAAAATTCAATTGAATTTTATATTTTAAATTTTGTCTTTCAAAATATAAAAATTTATTTGTACTTAGAATTTATTTACGAACGAATTTCATTTTTGTAATTCATTTTTTCAAACGCACTGCAAATCTTATTTACACTTATTTAATGTAATAATAATATTAATACATGTAGCAAACAATCTAATAAAAAATAAAAAACACTAACAAATCTAATCATTCTTGTAAAGAATATAAATTTATTATTTATTGAAAATATGACATTTGATTGTTTTTTAGTTGGGATTTGAGAAAAATTAATAATACTACAATAATACTTAAATATTAAAATATAAAAGAGTTATTGCCTAAAAAAACACAAATAATTAAATCATTCTTATAAAGAATATAATAGTCTTTATTTCATTCTATCAACATATAGTAGAATTAAAATGTAAAGATTTTTCGCTTTTTTATTAGAGGAAATTACACCAAATACAACTTTTTTTATTTTTTTTTCAAAAATACCATTTTTTCTTTTTAAATTTTCAAAAATATTTTTTTCTTTTGTGTACTTATGATATACTTTTAATATACTTATGATATACCTTTAAAAGTGATGATTTTTGAAATAGAAAATTTAATAAGTGTATTTAAAAAAAAAAAAAAAAAGGAAGACATATATGAAAATATTTTGTCTTTTTGAGATATTTGTGTAAAAATTCCTTGTTATTATTTAAAACTAATAAGAAAGATCTAAAAATAGAGAAAATTTTAGATGAACCTAATCCTAAAAATAATAGTAATATGCTTTAAAATTTTGATTTATTTGTCTTGTATCATTTTAAAAAAATAAATTAAATCATATATATTATTTTAATTTAATTTAATTTAATTCAATTCAATTCAAAATTTTCAATTTTATATAAAAATTTTAATTTAATTTAAAATTTTAAAAATTCTTTCAAACTGCCTCAAAATCATATGTGTGCACAAATACAAATACATGTATAAGTTTGGAATTATAATCAAAAGCTTCAATATTGTAATTTGCAAGCTGTATTGAAAGGGATGGGTAGGAGAGAAGGACCATTCCAACTCCTTTCAAACAATTCTGCCAATGCTTTGTTTAATAGACAGACATTAAAACAATACAATGTAACCCTAAAAAAACAAATGAATAATTTCCCTTTTCTTGTATTTTTGTTTTTGTCTTATAGAACAAGAATTCAACGTGCAGGAGGAGTTGCCTAATAAATAAATAAATAAGTCTTTCGTTCACATTCTATGCCTTAATTAAATTAATAATTAATGAAATTTGTCCACACTTAAATCGGTTAAGTCACTTGAAGACATAATTCACATTTTAGGAGCGAGTTTATTTATGAATTGAATTTCAACTCTTAATTAATAGAAAATTCTTGCTATTACGTCAATTGCATAAGCTTATCGCATATACTAAATCAACGAGTTATGAGATATTTTATCTAATATAAATATTTTATTTATTTTTTACTCAATAAAAAAGATATTGATACTCTTTTTTCTCCATTTTGTACTCCTTAATTAATAATCCATAAATTTGCATTCACATTATGAGAACAAAAAAAAACACTGATACTCTTTTTTATTTTATATATTTTTATTTTATTAAATTGATATATATAATTAAGACTTGCTCCTTAATTAATAATCCACAAATTCGCATTCACATCATGAGAATTTTCTCTATTTTTTTAGAATAAATTTTGTAAATGTTGTTTTCTTGAGAATATTGCTGATGTACCTTTCAAAGTATATTCAGTAGGGGAATTCATTTGGCCTGTCATTTTCTACAATAGTTTTTTCCCTCTTCTTTTTTGATAATTACACTAGCTTTTTTTTTTTTTTTTTTTTTAATGTCTATTGGTCAATGGTATTATAAGTTATTCTTCTATGCTTAATAATTAAAAAAAAAAAAAAATCATTCACATTGGCAAAGGGATTTATAAAGAAGAAGTTAAGATTTATGTATAATTTGAGACGAAATTTAATATTATTGAGAAATATATACTTCGTATCAACAATTATGTGTTATATGCAATGAAATAATTGCATATCAACATGATTCTAATTTTAAAATTATGATTTGAATAATTACACATCAAAAGTTTGTAGCTGAAATTGGAAAGCTTAATACATATAAATCTTACAATATTTTAATATTTAATCAATACGAGATTTTTTTACATATTATGTGTCTTAATGATATTAGAATTACCATATTTATAAAAGAGTATAAATTAAGTTTACTTTCCAATCATATAATAGAAAAATACATTTTTGTTAATTCTAAAATTCGAATATCGATGGATAAAAACTGCTTGAGATGGTAATATGGTGGTAAAGAAGACATGTTTGATTCATATTTAGGCTTTATGTATTGAAATTAAGGACCAGTAGTTATTATGAGCTTATAAGAAAAAGTTTGTGTCTCCGAACAGTATTGAGATAATCAATGTATTATATGAGATTGTCTTAAATCGAGATATCAATTTGTTAGAATAAATGGACGATAAAAATAAAAAAAAAAATAGAAATACAAAATTTATGTTATTCGGTGCAAGTCTACGTTCATGGTCAAGAGAAGAGTAAAATTCACTAATTAATTGAGGAGTACAAAAATGGAGAATAACACTCAAAACCTTGAACCCAAATACACCTAATAAACTCACCTCTCAAAATGCACCAACAAAATAATAAAAGAATTACAAAATAAAATTTTATTGGACCTAAATGAGAGACTAAACTCAAAGAAGGACCTTACAAAATATTTGTCAAAAGAGACACTCACACTACACTCTAATGCACACACTCACTTCTCTTAATTTCGGATGGATTTTGCCAACAATACATACACCTATTTATAGTGCCTTCAAGTAGGAAGAAATGGTCATAAAAGCTCCACATTTATGTTTTTAAATGCTCCATGTTTATGCTCTTAATGTCAAGAGAAAAAACTTGGCTACAAATCAATCACATGGAACATGTGAATGCTCTATTGGGCTTAGGCCAAAAAAATTCAAGACACATTATTAACAAATCTCCACTTTGGCTTGAATTTCCTCAAAATTAGAAGACATACTCCACCTTCTCCGCTTAAGCCCATAAGGGCAATTCAAGTATGAGAAATATCAATTAAGTCCAAGCAATGCTTGAACTTGCTTACTAAAAGAGGCTTTGTCAACATGTCAGCCGGATTGTCTGCATTACCAATTTTCTTAAAAAAAATATTATCCTGAAAGATAATATCACGAATAAAATGATATTTCACATCAATGTGTTTTGTCTACTCATGAAACATCTGATCTTTTGTCAAGTAATAGCACTCTGACTATCACAGTGGACGAAAAACACCTTTTGATCCGAACTGAGCTCACCAAACAAATCTCTTAACCAAATGGCTTCTTTAAAAGCCTCAACAACTGCCATGTATTCTGCCTCCGTAGTGGACAATGCTATTGTAGACTGTAAAGTAGCTTTCCAACTGATAGCAGTATCACCAAGAGTAAATACATAGCTAGTAATGGATCTCCGCCTGTCGAGATCACCTGTATAGTCTGAATCAACGTAACCAACCAAATTTTCCTTACTCTTTCCAAATTCCAAACAAGAATCAGCAGTGCCCCGCATATATCTCATAATCCATTTCACTGCTTGCCAGTGTTCTTTATAGGGATTAGACATATATCTACTGACTGCATGTGCAATATCAAGACAAGTACATACCATAACATACATGAACTGGAGTAGGGAACATGTGACATGTACTCAATATCATTCTTTGACTGTGGTGACATAGCAGCAAAAAGTCTAAAATGAGCAGCAAGTGGAGTACTTACAGGTTTAGCATTTTTCATATCAAAACACTCCAAAACTTTTTCAACAAAACTCTTTTGAGTAAGGTCAAGTTTTCCTGCAGCTCTGTCTTTTTAAATCTCTATACCATGAATTTTCTTGGCTGCTCCCAAATCTTTCATTTCAAATTCATCACTCAATTCTAATTTTAATTTATTGATCTCAGACATATCATTGGTTGCAATCAACATATCATCAATATAGAGCAACAAATACATAAATGAGCCATCTGCAAGTTTTTTGAAATACACACAGCTATCATACTGGCTCTTAGAATAGTCGTGGCCAACCATAAAAGAATCAAACCGCTTGTACCACTGTCGAAGAGATTGTTTCAAACCATACAATGATTTCTTTAACAAACAAATATGGTCTTTCTTACCTTCAATCTCAAAACTCTCAGGTTGTTGCATATAGATTGTCTCCTCAAACTCTCCATGCAAGAAGGCAGTCTTAACATCCAATTGTTCCAACTCCAAATTATGCATAGCAACCAAAGCAAGCAAGACACGAATAGAGCTATGTTTAACAACAGATTAAAACACATCATTAAAGTCAACACCATGTACCTGACTGTAGCCCTTTGCAACCAACCGTGCCTTGTACTTGGCATCTTCAACACCTAGAATACCATCTTTCTTCTTGTAGATCCACTTGCATCCAATAATTTTCTTATCTTTAGGCGGTTTGGCCAAATCCCAAGTTCTATTTTTGTGAAGGGACTCCATCTCTTCATGCATAGCCAATAACTGATGTGCTAAATATTTAACTAAATAAATTATGATTTTTCCCCTAAATTAGAAGTGTTTTGCTTGATTCTTGGTTGAAATTCCTTATAATTCCATTAATTATCTTTGTTATGGTTCTAATGATGTTTTTATAGAAGTTTGGTGTTTTAGGGCGAAAATAGATTAAAAACATGTGATTTCAGAGTGTATAAGGCTGTGCGATCCCAAACTACACAGGTTGTGCATTGCAAGGAGCGCTTCTACCAAAAAATGAATAAAATCTCAGAAACCGCACAGGCTGTGCAATCCAGAAGTGCACAGGTTGTGCACCATGCCAGTTGTACAACTTTTTAAATTTTGAAAAAAAAGAATCGTGAATGGGAGATGGGCTAAAAAGAGGGGATCAGTTGGGGAAATAAGGGCAGCAATTTTTGGTGAATAAAAGAAAGAAAAACAAACAGAACAAGGAGGCGACAGAGATTAGAAAGGATATTAGAGTTGAGAACAAATTATTTTAGCTATTTTTCTTTTGATTATTGGAAGTTTTAGGAAGAAATCAAGGAGAGCATATCAAGCCTTGGAATTACAGATTTGGGGTTCATCCTAGAGTTCTTTCCTAAACCCATTCATTTTAGTTTTAATTTCCTCAATTTTGAATATGTTATTTAATTCAATTAATTGTTTTAGTCTTTCAAATATGAGTAGCTAGATTTATTTGTCTAAGGTTTAGATGGATATTGATTGATTCTATTGGAATTCATATATACTTTGTCTTTGTTCTTATTGGTTGGAATAAATTTATTTCCTTTGGGTTTTATGAATGTGAATGATTGGCCACCATTTTCATTATCTAAGGTACTATATGATGGAGCGAAAGTGGAAGTATAGTGTTAGTTCAAAGAGGAAATAAACTTAAGAGATGTTACTTCATAGACATATGGGTATGCCTAGATGGTGTTAGCTCTATATTTTCCATTGAACTTAATGAACTTGATTTAATTTTTTGCAACGACGACAGTAGGTGTAAGATTAGAATCGGGTATTAACAATTTACCTCGACAGAGGACTTTGTTTGGGTAAGGGAAAATCACCTTTTAGTTCCAATTAGTTCGAATAATTGCATAAGTATATATGAGCCAATAGCTTGAAAATCAATTGAAATCTAAACCTTAGGTTGTTTTGCTATTGAATTAAATCAATTCTTTAATTTCTTGTTTGTTTAATTTTTTAGTACTTTGATAAAATTTCAATAATTACCATTTGATTAAATATTAGAAAGTTTATAGATTTGGTAATCAAAACCGTTTTCCTGTGGGATCGACACTCCTTTACTCTTTGAAATTATTGATACAATTGACTCTTGCACTTGCGGTAAGAAAATAACAAACACTAACCACTTAGCATAATCATCACAAGAGATAGCCTCTGAATATATTGAAGGATCACCAATTGCATTTGTGTCTTCTGCCACAGCTAGTGCAAATGAGACATAATATGTTAGTCTCTGAGGCCTCATCTTCTTTCTTGGTGGCTTATGTCTAGCAATAGAGTCTTCTTCTTCACTTTGTGGTGTTTCCTCTTTTTCAATAGAGGTAGGGATCTGAACTAGATTTTGTAGAAAGGGTTCATTCTCCACTTCAAACTCCACCTGTTTAGAATAACTTGCAGCATCTGTATCAAAAGAAACAGAAGTGTCTTTTCTAGTAGAAGTCTCCTTTCCGAGATGTAACATGGCAGATTCATCAAACAAAACATCTCTGCTAATTATCAGTTTTGAAAACTTATGATCAAGACATCATAATCTATATCCTTTTACACCAGAAGGATAACCAATAAATATGCACCTTTTGGATCGTGGCTCTAATTTGTCATCATTAACATGTACATAAGTAGGACACCCAAATACCTTTAAATCAGAATATTCAGTTTGTTTACCAGACCATACCTCCTCCGAAGTCTTTAAGCCAATTGTTGTGGATGGAAAATGATTCACTAAATGACAGGTTGTAGAAGCTGTTTTTGCCCAGAAGTCTTTAGATAGGCCAGAATTTGATAACATACAGCGGACTTTCTCCAAGAGCGTTTTGTTCATACGTTCTGCTACACCATTCTATTGTGGTGTGCCTCTGACTGTAAGGTGACGCACAATGTCTTCATTTTTGCAGAATTCATTAAAATCACCTTGACAGAACTCTAGACCGTTGTCTGTTATGAGTCGCTTTATTTTTCTTCCAGTCTGTTTCTCAACCAAGGCCTTCCATTGCTTGAAGGTGGCAAATACATCATTTTTATGCTTTAGAAAATATACTCATACCTTTCTAGAATAATCATCAATGAAGGTAAACATATATCGAGCACCACCTTTTAATGGGACACGTGCAGGCCTCCAAAGATCTGAATGAATGTAATCCAGAGTATCTTAGTTCTGTGAACTGCAGTACTAAAATTGACTCTTTTTTGCTTGCTGAAAATGCAATGCTCACAGAAGTCTAGTTTTGATGTACTATGACTGTAGAGAAGACCTCTTCTGCTTAACTCTGACAGACCTCTTTCACTCATATGTCCCAGCCTCATATGCCATAATCTGGTGACATCTGAGTCTGACAAAAAAGATGTGGACACTACTGTTGCACCTATAACTGTAGAACATTTCAAAACATACAGTTTGTCTATCTTCTCAGCCTTCATCACGAATAAAGAACCTTTAGCAACCTTCAAAATTTCACCTCTGTCAGTAAATTTGTAGCCATTCGAATCCAGAGTACTTAAAGAAATAAGATTTCTTTTCAAGTCTGGAATATGTTGGACATCTGTCAAAGTTATGACTACTCCATCATACATCTTGATTTTAACTGTACCTATTCCAGCAACTTTACAAGCATGGTTGTTACCCATCAATACAACTCCACTTTATACCGATTTATATGTGGAGAAATAATTTATGTTAGGACACATATGGAATGAGCAAGTTGTATCCAAAATTCATTCATTTCTGGTTTTGGCTCCATCATCACAGACCAAGAGCAGATCACACTGTTCTTGATTTTGAACAACACTACTAGCTTCAGTGGGTTCCTCTTTCTTTTGATCTTTGTTCTGTTGCTTGTTCTTCAACTTGAAGCATTCTGACTTGATATGCTCTTTTTTTTTTTTTTTTTTTTTGCAATAATTGCAAATCAATTTTTTATGCCTAGACTTTGATCTAGACCTTGATTTTTGATTGCTAAAAGAACTCTTATCTGCAGACCTTTCTTTGACAAGTAGAGCTCCTGCTGAGCTGTCATTTCTACTCATTCCAAGCTCCTTATTGATAAGTTCTTTTGAAAATAGAGCTGCTTTAACATCTTCTAACTTTAGAGTTTGCCGACTGTAAATTAAAATATCTCTAAAGTGCTTGTAGGATGGAGGTAATGAGTGAAGTAACATAAGAGCTTGATCTTCTTCATCATAAGAAATCTCTATATTTTCTAAATCCATAAGGATAGTGAAGAATTCATCAATGTGAGATTTGATAGGTGCACCTTCGACCATGCTGAGTGTGTATAGACGATGCTTTGCTACCAACTTTGTGGTGAGATTCTTTGTAACATACAAAGATTTAAGTTTGTCTCATAAATCTTTGGCAGTCTTCTCTTGTATGACTTCTCGCAATACTTCATTTGACAAGCATAACTGAATGGAAGTAAGGACCTTATCATCCATCTCCTGCTTCTTCGCCTCATCCATAGTACTAGATAATTTATCTTTACCTAGTAGTACTTGATGTAGACCATTTTGAATCAAGATTGCACGCATCTTGACTTGCCACATGGTGAAACTAATATTGCGATCAAATTTCTTAATATCAAATTTTGTTGTCGTCATGATGACCGTATACTAGAATAGTGACTATAGTCTGTGAACAGTACACCAAGTAAGTTCATAAGAAAGAGAGGTGGATCACAGTGGACACACTTAAATACCAAGTTTTTTCTTAGCCATAACTTTTTCTAAACATGCACTTTCACACTACCACACTTATTTCCAATTTGGCTCTGATACCAAATTGTTAGAACAAATGGACGACAAAAGTAAAAAAAAAAAAATAGATATACAGAATTTATGTGGTTCCGCGCAAACCTACGTCCACGGGCGAGGGAAGAGTAAAATCCATTAATTAATTGAGGAGTACAAAAATGGAGAATAACACTTAAAATCTTGAACCCAAATATACCCAATAAACTTACCTCTCAAAATGTACCAACAAAATACTAAAGAAATTATAAAATAAAATTTTGTTGGACCTAAATGAGAGACTAAAATCAAAGAGGGACCTTATAAAATATTTACCAAAAGAGACACTCACACTACACTCTAATGCACACACTTACTTCTCTTAATTTCGGATGGATTTTGCCAACAATACATACACCTATTTATAGTGCCTTCAAGTAGGAAGAAACTTCACATTTATATTTTTAAATGTTCCACGTTTATACTCTTAATACTAAGAGAAAAAACTTGGCTACAAATCAATCGCATGGAACATGTGAATGCTCTATTGGGCTTGGGCCAAAAAAATTTAAGACACATTTTTAACACAGTTTAAAAGAAATTTATATCTTTCAATAATGTTAAGATGACCGATGCATTATATAAAAGTGTCTTAAATTCAGACATCAATATCAAATCGAAGATCCGATCCTAATGAGACATTGGTTAATATAACTAAGACCCTTTTATTTTGCAATTAAAAAAAAACATTGATGCATAAAATAAAATGAATAATTTATATAACATACCTACGGCTACGGTAAGATTCAATTCAATGTACAGAAGAAGACAAAAGAGCAGCAGATTCTAAATATCTGTAACATTTTCTAAGGAAAATAACAGAATGAGTATTAAAAAATGCCAATATTAACTACTTATATCTTAATACCAAAAAATTGGTCACTATCTTCCAAGTCACAAACTTGTGGTAATAAACAAGTGATTGCGTAGTTTTCCAAGGATGTTCAGATTGATTGATTTGACTTTCAATATTATTCAATTAACATCTATCAGAAACAGCTAATTTTTAGCTGGGAACAAAGTGTTCACCTATATAACAACAGCTAGCTAGGAGTTGTGGAATTAATGGAGAATCCACTGAACCCAACGCCACTGTAGTGGAAACCAATGAAGACTCTTTATTTAGTTCTCAGTATTTGAACTGCAAAAAAAGAAAAAAAAAAAGTTAATTGAAAGTCATTAAGGTAAGAATCTTAAACCCTTTCTTAATTCTAATAATTTCCTATCTTAATTACATATTTCTGCAAATCTTGGCCTAATTTTCATTTCTTGACTTAATAAATTAAGATGTTTCAATACTAAACTTAGTTCAAGTGGTAAGAGAAAGTGAAAGGTTTTGGATTCAAGTCTTATTTTTCGCACTATGTGAGATTTCGCTTTTATGACGAGTGTAAAAGGATGATTACCTTTTATTATTGAATACTTCACGCTCATTCAATCTTTTTAGTAAAAATAATAATAATAATGTCCCATCATCACCCATCTACTTTTCTAGTGAAAAAGTTTCAAGAATTGCAAATCTTGGAAGTTGATGCTTATTGCTGCTCTTACTTTGGAGGAAAATAGAGTTCTTTACGGTTCTATCTCTTAGTTTTGGTTAATTAGACTTTGATAAGATTTGGAACTATATTTGGTATTTGCCATAATGAAATAGCAGCTGTTTCGTCTCCAACAACTATCAGTTACTATTTTATTTATTTTTTTTTTATTAAACTTGATTTAGTTGTTGAAAAAAAAAATTATTAGCTGATTCCAACAACTAAACAAAACATTCACATAATATAATTAATATAATATAATTAAATTCATTTTTAATATATATTTATACTAAAAATACATTTCATTACCAGTTATCAATTTGTCTATAGAATACTATTTGATTACGACTCTGTCTGTGTGTGTGTGCACACAGACATTGACTTAACAAGCCGTATTTTCAGCAAGTCAAGAGTTTTTGTTTTGAATTTTCCAGTATCTCTATTACTATTAGGTCATTATGAGATTACTAGTCAAACGCACAAATCAAGCTTAGTACTTCTTTTTCTTTTTTCCACTATATTCTCTTTTTCCACATTACAGATCAGACACTTATAAAGAGTGTGTTATATGTGGCTATGAGCCTTTTAAATTTTTGACTAGTGATTAATATTAATTTTTTGCTTCTCTTCTGATTACCCAAACTGCTTTCCTAAATCATTGCATGAATTTATGATGCATGAGGTTAGAATGCTTTTTTTTTTTTCTTTTAATTTTCCTAGTTTTTTTATATTACTTAGTAGCAGAAAAGATGATTTCTTTTTTCTTTTCAAATTTTCAAGAAAAGGGTTTAGTTCTTGCCTAAATTTGGTTAAAAAGGAGAAAGAAAATTTGGGTTCAAAGTTTAGAAATTTATTGTCTAGCCTTTGCTATTGAATCTTACTTTTATTAATAAAGCTATGGTTCTTTGTTCTGTGCAGCTCTAAGTTATTCACAAGTTCTGCACTAGCAAAATCCAGAGAATAAGCAAAGAAGAGAAAATTTTCTAAGAAGCCATGGCAGAGGAGGATAATAAATATACAAAAGATGCAGAAGAGGATAAATACACAAAAGATGGGACAGTAGATTACCTTGGGAATCCTGCTAATAAGAAGGAGACTGGAACATGGAGGGCCTGCCCTTTCATTATAGGTACTTGTGAACTTCATTTGATACATGTAGTAGTTAGATCTGTTCATGAAATTTTTTATAATTAAGCTAATCAAGAATTAGATTTTATCATTAACAGGAAATGAATGTTGTGAAAGATTGGCTTACTATGGAATGAGCTCAAATCTGGTTCTTTATTTCAAGAACATATTAAATCAGTCAAATGCTACTGCTACTAAAAATAACTCTGATTGGAGTGGAACCTGCTATACTACACCGTTGATTGGAGCATTTTTAGCTGATGCATATCTAGGAAGATATTGGACTATTGCAGTTTTCATGATCATTTATGTCATTGTAAGTTTTACCAACTTGAAATTCTATATAATGTTTTGTGGTCTTATGCTCTTTATGTGTAGATTTCAAGTTTCAACTCATTAGAAGATTTTACATTTTATTTTGATATGCAATTTTGTGTTAATACGTAGAGTTTAATAACAATTAAAAGAAGGAGGATAGATTTTGCATTCAAAATGATATGCTACACTTTGCAATTATATCTAGCTGCTTAATACTTGACATGATAAACCTAAAATTTTAGTATGTGTAGATTTCAAGTTTCAACTAATAGAAGATTGTTTAAGAAAAATAAAAAAGAAGTTAGATATTGCATAAGAAATAATTCATACTTCTATTGATTACCTTTGGAGGTAGAATTTATCTTTAAGGACAGTGCTCAAGTACGCCTCAGACATCCTATTTTCTACATTATCTGTTTCATTTTCAACATTTTGAAGTAAATAACACAATAATGCTTTGATTTTATAGGGTATGACACTTTTAGCAATGTCAGCATCTGTTCCTGGTTTAAAGCCTAAATGTTATGCAAAAGACAACTGTGATCCGACTGAAGGACAAAGTGCAGCATGCTTTGTGGCACTTTACCTGATAGCGTTAGGCACTGGAGGGATTAAGCCTTGTGTCTCATCTTATGGAGCAGATCAATTTGATGATACAGATGAGGGTGAGAAGAAGCATAAAGGCTCTTTCTTCAACTGGTTCTACTTCTCAATTAATGTTGGAGCGCTTATTGCTTCTTCTGTGCTGGTCTATGTACAAGATAACTGGAGTTGGGGATGGGGTTTTGGCATTCCTGCAATAGCTATGGCAATTGCTGTTACGAGCTTCTTTTTAGGTACTCGATTGTATAGGAATCAAAAACCAGGAGGCAGCCCGCTCACTCGTCTCTTACAAGTGATAGTAGCATCCATCAGAAAATACAAAGTTAAAGTGCCTGCTGATAAGTCTCTTTTGTATGAGACAGCAGATGCTGAATCCAACATCATAGGAAGCCGAAAGGTTGAGCACACCAAAGATTTAAGGTTAGTGCTGTATGATCTTATCACTAATAATTATATACAACCACAATATGGAAGAATTTTAAAGTCTGTTTGGCATTAAAATTGACACTCCTTTTCTAGAAAAGTATCATTTTAGATGTTACTGGAAATAGCAGTTTGGGAGTGTTTCTTAATTTTTTTGAAGTTTTTATGAATACAACACATGAAATTCCCATTAAAGAACAAAATTTAGTACTTCTAATCAATATTTTTAATATAATGCTTTTCTTAAAAGCAAGTAGGGAACCTTGTGCATTAGAGATGCCCTTTTATCGAATTTCAGTAATCAAACTCAAATTTGGTTTCTTACCTATTGTTGTAATCTTGCTCTTTCAGTTTCTTTGACAAGGCAGCAGTTGAAACAGAAAAAGATCATGTAAAAGATTCAGTAAATTCATGGAGACTTTCAACAGTAACTCAAGTTGAGGAGCTAAAATCCATCATTCGGTTGCTTCCCATATGGGCTACTGGTATAATTTTTGCTGCAGTATACAGTCAAATGAGTAACTTATTTGTATTGCAAGGTGATCAAATGAACAAATATGTTGGCAAGTCCAATTTCCAGATCCCATCTGCATCTCTTTCCGTCTTCGACACCCTTAGTGTCATTTTTTGGGTCCCAATTTATGATAGAATCATTGTGCCATTTGCAAGAAAATTTACAGGACATAAAAGTGGCTTGACTCAACTTCAGAGAATGGGAATTGGGCTTGTCATATCAGTATTTGCAATGGTATCTGCAGCAGTTTTAGAAATGATAAGACTTGGAATGGTTAGAAGACACAACTCCTATGAAGTTAAACAAGTACCTATATCAGTATTTTGGCAAGTTCCACAGTATTTCCTGATAGGATGTGCAGAAGTTTTCACATTCATTGGACAACTAGAATTCTTCTATCAAGAAGCACCAGATGCTATGAGAAGCTTGTGTTCTGCTTTATCACTTACTACAGTCGCACTCGGTAATTACTTGAGCTCTCTTCTTGTAACTATTACTACAAGCATTACTGAAAAGAATGGAAAACCAGGGTGGATACCAGCAGACAACTTAAATTATGGTCATGTTGATTACTTCTTCTGGGTATTGGTGGTATTGAGTGTCCTAAATTTAGGGGCTTTTCTCTTGATTTCAAAGTGGTATACATACAAAACACCATTGGGAGCTCTTCGTTGATCATCATTTCTTGGATTTGCTGTTGTGTTGTTGAAAAAACTGTAAAACCAAAATATATATATATATATATATATATCTGTGAGTTGTTCAAGAATATGTTTCTTTCACCAGAAATATGTAAACTACAGTTGAAAGAGTGTACAATCTAAAGCAAAAATTGCAGTTTCTTATGTATTGTTGTTCTCAAATCATGTAACAGAAAATCAAACAAAATCAAGGAAAGAAATTGTACTAGTCACAACTACATGTATAATTTTAGACCATTTGCTTTTCCTTTATTTATTTATTTATTTTTTTTTTGGTTCCGGGTTTAAGGTTAAGAGTATTTTCAAGTCAGTTTGTGCGTCTACTAAGAGTATAAGACTAGGAGTTTGTGCGTCTACTAAGAGTATAAGACTAGGCGTCTCTTTAAAGGAGTCCAAGAAAGCAACTCTACATTTTGCATATACGTTTAGAAATTGTCCTTTATAATGAATAGATAGATAAAATCAATACAAAATGTTTTTTAACAAATGTCAAATGAAAATGAAATGATGTTGTGTGAGATAATTGAGACAGGCTAAAAGAGTTTAGGATAACAAGTATTTTTATAAAAATAAATATCTACAGTAATCTGTGATATATAAGTTATCATTTGTTGAATAGTTGAAAACTGAAAACTTGAAATGGCTAAGTTGTTGTCATTTGATAGTTTCTCACGTTTTGCTATGAGACACAAGTCGTTCAGCATTAACGACAAGTCGTTGGTGAGCAACACATTTAAATGGCCCATTGTGCGTGAGCCCAAATTTTGTTTTAAAATTAAAATAGTTAAAATGGGCTCATCAGTAAGATTGTGGGCTTGAGCCCATATTCAGATCCATATAAAAATGGTTAGTAAAAGCCCATATTTTTTGTTTTCTTCTCCCAAGCGTGGTTCCAGCAAATCTGAAAACGGAGCTCACTCTCCAATCTCTGCCGATTTTGTTTCCTCTTCAAAGATCAAAGCTGAAGCTATTAATCGAATAAAGAATTTTGCTCAAAGAATTCATCAAGAAATGGTTCGTAAAAGTTACCAAGAAGCCAAAACAGGTATGAAAAAGTTTTCTTTTTTATTTCAATAAACAAAACTGCAGTCCAAATGTTCGATAAAATGCTTGAAAGAAGGATAAACAAAAATAATAATAATAATAAATTGATGTTTTCAGGCTTTGAATATCTCAAATCGGTGAATTACGACAAGTACTTGAGAAAAGTAGGATTAGGTAAAGAAGATTGGTATTTCTGGAAGCAAGTGGGGAAGGCTCTGCTTTGCACCTACACACTATTCGGAGCTGCGTGGCTCTACAATGAAACATCGCCGCTTGGTTGGTGGACGTTGAAGCCAAGGCCAAAGGAGGAGCGAGAGCTAGCTCACTTGTATGAGAGGCGAGAATTTCCATACCCAGGTGATGCAGAAGCCATGGAAGAGTTTGTTGCTAAAGGAGGAATGATTGGAACAACAATTGGGCCTAAAGGGGCTGTGGAAACAGATAAAGATTCGGATAATTATCAGAAAGATCTGCAGAACAAGAAGTTTGATCAAGAAGCACAGAAACTGTGGGTGAGGATGAGAAATGAGGTCATACAAGAGCTTCAAGAAAAAGGGTATGATGTTGAGTGACAAGTGTTTGATGGAAGTTTTTGGTGAAGCTATTTTGGATTTGTGTTTGAATGATGAGATTGTGATGTTGTTGTTGTGTACTTATTGTCTGGCATGATTTTCAAGAATGATGCTTCAAATGGAAAAGATAATGGCATGGTAAGGTTTGATGATTAACTTTAACAACTGATTTCTTGTTACTTTTCTCTTAGCAATTGTGATACATAATCATAATCATGCATGGATAATGTCATGATGGGTGGTTCTTAGGTACTTTATGTCTCTTATTCACCTAAATTACCCTTAGAAATTGTATGATTTTTTTTAAAAAAAAATAAATTAGTTTTAATTAGGATTCAAACTCGAAATCTCACAACTTTTGAGTCCATCTTGTTTTATAAACAACTCAAGCATTACTTAGCCCAAGGCTGATTGGTGAAATTGTATAATTTTGTATATGATTGAATTGGAGGTAAGAATTTTACAACAACAATCAATATATTGTCTGAAATCCCAACAAAAAAATTTAGAGTTTGGAGCTTGCAATCTCCTAAATCATAAAATAATAATAATAAACATGAAAGTAATCAAATATATGTTTATTATTCTAGTTTTCTTTGCATTTTGGCACTCCAGATTTATTTCTCAATTGAAAAATAGATTCAAATCAGAGTTCACCTTCTATGATGCTCGAGAAAAAAGTAATTAAATTATTGCACTGTGCCTGTGACTTTTAACTGAGGGAATTTCACATGGAAGTAGAATATTTTCTTATAAATGTTGAAACTTATATAGTTTTGGAAGCACCAACCTCAAAAGCTAGCTATTAAGATTAGAGAGTTCAATTATATATAAATCCATTTAATATTTTATATTTAATCGATATGAAATTTATATTTTAATACTTTTCTATCATATTTTCATGTGGAATCCATTATCTAAGAGTGAATTGGTTTACATGTCAATTCCGAACAATAATTTTACTTGAATGGTTTTCATGTAGACAACCTATATCTACGAGCAATTCAGTGTAGTATATATCAGTACTGAACAAGTTTTACTTAAATAGTATGCCATTTTCAAACAAAATTTCACCATTGACTATTTGTTTACATCTAGTATTCTTTTTTTTTTTTTTTTTCAAGTAAATTTGGCACGAGATCTTTCAGTCCTAGCAGCAAGAACACAAACAAAATAAAAATTATTCATATTTGGGACACTATTAAAAGGGGTCTATCACACCAGATCAAGTAGAAAGTTTTTAACAAATCTGCAAAAGGTCAGTTCATTGTGTTTCCAGAATCTAGATGTTCACAGATTGCAAAATAAGAATCACCTGTCAACTTCTGTTTTTTCTTTCCAAATTACGATTGTTGGCAAGTTTTTGAATCTTTTTTAGGATGAAGAAAATGAAAGAAAAGACCTTGTACTTGCTGGAGTGAATAGCATAGCATGTACGCCTTTGATGCAATACCCTATTTCAGGGCCCAAACAGAAAGACTGCAGATTTGGGGAATCCTAAGCAAGAAACTCCAACAGGGTCACACCAATCAAGTTTGTCCAGAGAAGAAAATAATTCATCAGAAGCAATTATTGGTAACCTGTAACAAGTGTTTGGGTTTGATCTTTGGGTCCCCACTCCCCACAATAGATAACAGTACCGTTTAGCAGTGTCACATTCACAGCCTCAGAGATGCACAACAGGATCTAAAATACAAAACTTTCTTTCATTGATTTTTTACCACAAGTAAATTTCTTAACAAAAAGAGGGTGACTTTTCAAATGAGTTTTGACTCAGTGTTATCAAATCGTTTTCAGTAATGAGATTGCGAGTTCGAATCGGAATCAGTTCCTAATTAAATACCTAATCAACTCATATTTACTCACCAAGTCAAAGACAGTCTATAGTGTAGAACTGATGTTACTATGAATTTTAGTCCAAGCACTAAATATCCAAACTACTTGCTAGATTGAAATATAAACTTCAATAGGATACCAACTGCGAACTTCATCAAGGCTTCAAATGTCTAGTTTCAAGATTTTCACTCAATTGCTCCATTTTTAGCAGATGTGCTGTCCTATTCTAGTGGCTAAAGTAAAGCAATTCATATACTAAATATGTCTCACATGGTTCATAAACAATATATTTTCTCTCTTCTTATTTAGGTGGAAGTAATGATTTTATATCCTTTTCATGCCGACCATACCATATCAACAAGGACCTAAAAAGATATATCTTCCACATCAACAAAGGTCCAAAAGCATCATCAAAAAAGAAAAACAAAGGACCAAAGGAAAATCTGTAGCAATCAGCCTAGAGATGTAAGAGTGAATGGCAATCCCAATGAATCAAGAGCAACTTGCTTGTACTATTAATTACCACAAACAATACTCAAAGACAAGCAATGTCTATTGCAGTTTAGCAGGACAAAAGTTACATCTACTGAACATTACATCTCACCTAAAGTAAAAGATCAAATAAGGATTTCTTCATAGACACCCAGTACAGTGATAAGAAGACCACAAAAACAATATAGAACCACAAGCATTTTCAAACATATGGACTGCTATTGTAACCATAAGGGACCAGGATGCATCAAACAATATCATTTATTTATCATTTTAAAGAACTGGGCCAAATCTAGAAACTGTTTCTGTGAAATGTAAACATCTATGAGACATCCGGATCAATGATCAGTCTCATTTAGATACAGTAAACTACATGGTCTAATATTTTCAAACAAGTAAAACATAAATCTTTTCCACTTATCAAGTGGGCAAGGATCAAATTAGAATGGGAATTATGCCAAAAACATCAAGTCCCCATTGATACTTCACTGAAATGATAATTCATTTCATTCAACAAGCAGCCAGCTATGTTTGTAGAAGTGAATTCACATGCCACAACTATATCACTGAGATGACTAACTATTGGCATTTTCAGGGATACAAAGAGCGAAATTTTAAATCATAACAAAATATGCAAATACTTCAATTGGATATGCATGGAATGAACTATCTTATATTGCCTGCTAAACATCATTATTGAATTCAAATTGAGCAAAAATAAAAAATTTCTAATCATCATTGCTGAATTATTAGAAACATGTATTAAGCAGAGAGAACGAGTGATAAATATGATGTGTTTTTATCTATAGAACAAGGAGAAACACATTAAGTCATGTCTTTACAACATCACATTCCATCGAAGAACAATTAATGCATCTTTACAAAACATTCCTTGCCATAGAGTGTGAGTTCTGTAGCCTACTCTTTCCAGATTTGCTTCTTCCATAACTCCTTAGTGGAGTTAAGTAAAACCTTAATAGGCCATTATCAAGGTTGTTTGGAGAATACCTAGCACTCCGATTCCGCTGCAGCACAAGGTCTTCTCTTCTCTTCATACCATTTTCTTTGGTCTCAATACTAGTCGTGCTACAGGCCATTTTGCTGGAATCCCTAGCACTAACTGTATAACTCCTTATAAGCTTCTGGCTAACAGTCCCCTTTGCTTCCCCATCGGCCACCCCACCCAAATTCTGCCAAGACTCTGTCACCGGCCCATCAACCACATTTCCACCAATACTGCTTTCCTCATCCCCACATTTGTTCTCACTTCTCCTCTGCATCAAACCCCAAATTCTCCACACACTACGCCACCTCTGCAACTTCTTGAAATTGAAACCCTTTTTGCTAACCCCACCAACAACAGAATCCAAATCCTTAGAAAGAGCATCAGTACTCTCCGCATGATAATCTTTAAGCGAATACCAATTTGAATCCCTCAATTCTTTCTCAGTGACCAACAACTTTGCTCCATGGAATAGCCCAACTGTTTCAGGAGATACCTTAGCATTTGATATTGATTTGAACTCATCATCCCCTAATGTCAATCTTCTATTTGAACCAAGACGATCAAAACTCCTTCTTCTCCTCCTATCAGAGTAATAATCCCTAGTCTGAGCAGTTCCTCCAGGGCTACTCTCTCCTTCATTCTTCAACTCCACATTCTCTTTCAGATTCTCAACACCATTACCAGGCAACTTCACATCTTCTACAACTGATACCAATGGTGCAAGCCTTGGATATGTTTTTCCAATCAAAAAACCATCCCAAGAAGCTCTAGGCTCATCAAAAGAATACCTTGAATCATCTATAGACAACCTAGCCACATCGACTGATAATCTTGGGTCAGTATCACAAGATCTCCTCCCAAATCCATACTCTCCAATCTCTGACTGAGTCTCTCTTAATCTTCTGATACTTGGCTTCTGAATTTCCACCACCAAATCACCATCTCCACCACCACCATGTTTCTTTTCCTTCTTTTCTTTCTTCTGTTTTAACTGCCATTTAACTAATTTCTTCCTAAACACAGAAGCTGCCTCCCAAAAGCTCCCTGCAATGTCCCTTAAATCTCTACCTCCATTTTTCTTTCTCTCCCATTCAAGATCTATAAATTCCTTCATTGTCTTCAACTCTCCATCCTCTTCAAAATCATCCTCTAAGTTTCTTTCACTAGCATTTAAATTTGTTACACTGACCTCCTCTGAAACCCTAATTTCAGCCCCATTTTCCTCCTCTTCTTTCAATACAAGTCCCAAATCCAAATCCAAGCCCAAACCTTTTGGCTTCCTATTCAAGCTATATTTTCTCTTATCATCAAGATGGAAGAGATCGGAGAGAGTGTTTCTGGCCCTTACATCACAGGACTTACGGCGGGGTTCAGAGATGGTAGTGGTGCTGGTGGAGCTTGAAGAGGCATTGAGGTTTGAGCTACTGGAAAAGGATTTACTGCGGCGGAGCTCAGCGGCGAGGTAAGTAATGGGGGTTTCCTGGTGGGTATCTGGGTCAATGCCGGCGAGGCGTTCACGGAGGCAGGATGCGCAGAAACCGGTAATGGGTTTGGATGGGTGGCGATGGCAGGTGGAGAGACGGTGGTGTTGGAGTTGAGTTTGAGGCGGTAGAGTCATGGCTGGTCTAAGCTCATCTCTGACAGAATGAGTAAGAGAGAGAGAGAGAGAGAGAGAGAGAGAGAGAAATTGGAAAATGGCAAGTGAGTACTGAGAGTAGTTAGTAGACAGTATGTGGAGAATGGAAGAGAAAACCCTGGATAAACCCCTTCTAAATTTGGGATTTTTATTAATAGAAATGAGGTTTTTTTTTTTTTTTTTTTTATTCTTATTATTTTCTTTTTTCTTTAGAGGGAAAAATAATTTTATGCCTGAAGAGAATATACTTGGGTCTCATTATAACTTAATAATAATTCTTCAAAAATAAATTCAATAAGAAAAAAACAATTTTGTTAATTTGTAAATTGGTTTAAATTTAAAAAAATATGGACCGCATTAATAAATTAAAATTTTATAATTACTCTGTTCTATTAATTCATTATCTGATTTCAAAAGTGAATATTAAATTAGTGTAAATTTTAAAAAATACAGACTATAATTAATAAATTGGAATTTTGTAACTACTATGATATACCGATTCATTGTTCGATTTCAATAGTGAATATTATAAGTTCATATTATCAAGATAAATTTTTTTTTTTTATCATTAATCTAAAATTATTTTACTCAATATTCTTCAATTTATATATGTATATAATACAAGTATCAAGTTTTGAATTTTTTAGTTAAAAAAAAAAGTTTCCAATTTTTTTTTTTTTTAGCTATGTTATATCTTAAAATTTTTTTAACTTTCTTTATTGAGTAATGAATTTTCCATTTTGTAAAAATAAATAAATAAATTGTGGGGCTTCTTTTAAAATAAAAAATAAAGCCAAAGGCAAAAGGCAAAAAAAAAAAAAAATTCAAATTTAAAAATGGCTGTTAAATAAAAAGCTTTTAAAATTGATGAGTGGAAGAAGGGTTAAGAGATTGATGATCCTAAAAGCAATGTTTCATCTTATTCTCATGCAACTTTTGGAACTTTTACTTTTTCTTTGTTTGCTTACAACCTACAAAAGTAATTGAAGGATATGCATGAAAAACTTAAAAAGATAGATTAGGTTTGATACTTCAAGATTACATTGCTTAATACTATTATTCTTCAAGAATTGCTCATGATATTGCCATTAGTCTTCTTTCATTGTATTTGATTATAATAATTTCAACTTTAATTCATTACACTATTCATCAAGAAATCATTATCACAAGAATATAATATTGCTAGATTACATAGCACCTCAATATAATGTTATTTTTATTATATTTTATTTGATTATTATTTTCTTAATTTAAAATGTGAATATAACTTATAATAATATTTCTATACTTTTTCAATTATATTTTTTTAATTGTATTTTTAAAAATTATCTATTCAGAATTTCAAATTATTTATACATCTACTTTTTATATTTGACTTTTTTTTTTTTTAAGATCACTCAATATTTTCACTGTCAAATGACTGTATGACTAATATGAATTCGAGATTTAGTTACAATTAAAACTCTTCACCTCTTCTAAAGGGTGTGTTTAGTGAAGATCGAACATGTAACTCTTTCAACAAGCTTGTGTTACCAACTGAACCAGATGCTTTTGATAATTTTTTGTATTTTTTATATATATATTCTGTAATCTTTATTTTGAACAATCCAAACATAATCTTGATTTTTTATAAGGTATGAACACTCAACATTTATGTTATCACAATAAGTATAATAATTTATGATTATCATATTAATTTATTTATCTTGAAATTTTAGTGTCTTTAGTGTCTATTTTACAATACAATAAGCTTTTATTTAAATTTAAAATGAGATTTTTTTTTTTTAATAAAGAAAAGAAAAGATTAAGATGTGAATAAAGGTTGATGGTTGGACCAATGTTGATGTGGGGATTTCATAAGTGAAAAAACAAAAAGAATTGATAGTTTGCTTCTCTAACTTTTGGTTGTTCTGCTTGTGAAAGTAGTAAGGCAAATGAGTATCGCTTCATGTACAAGTGAATGAAAATAAAGTTCAATATAAGACTTCTTTATAAAAAAATTTCCATACTTGAAGTGAAGATTCTTTTAAGATTTCGACTTATAAAGTAAGTAGCATAATACATATAATTAGGGCTGAGCATTCGATCGATTTGGTTTAAAATCAAACCAAAATAATTGAAATAATTAAATTTATAATTTATTTGAATCGAACCAAAATTTTTATAAAATAAAATAGAACTGAATAGAAAAAATTTCAGTTCGGTTCGGTTCGATTTGACTGTTTTTTTTTTCTTTTTATTTTAATAATATATATATATATATTAAAATTTCGGTCAGTTCGGTTCAAACCAAAATTTAATTTAGTTCACTATTTAAAAAACCAAACTGAACCAAATCAATCGGTTCGATTTTGCTCACCCCTACATATAATGGCCCCTAGTTTTTTTTTTTTTAATTACATATAATTTTTCTTATTAATAAAATTTTATTCAAGATTAGATATATTCGTGGGTTTTAATTTGTGAAAAAAATTGTAATTCCAGCAAGTCGAGCCTTTATAAAATTTAATATTTTTCTATTCCAAATCCGACCATGAATAAGTTTATTTGAGAATAAGAAATTTCTTTCTCAATAATTTCTTTTTCTTTTTCATATTTTCAAATGAAAGCTTAAATCAATTTTCGGTTCTTAATTATTCCGTATCATTAAATTTTTTTTTACTTGCATGTGAATATTTATTTATTTATTCTCAAATAAAATTTAACTAATTTTGTAGCTTTTAAAATATCATACGCGTTAATATTATGAAAGAGTGTGTCATTTCCCTAATCCGTATAATCTTAATATTATGAAATTCCTCCATAAATATGCAAGAGCATGACCTAGCTAGATTCAATTTTCTATGCCAATATGGAAAAGTCCATTTATATTTTAATGTCAGAGAAAAAAATCAAACTGTGGATATACAATTTTCATTTTACAAAATCAATGATTTATCGAATCAAATTGAAATATATAAAAATATATACTTTATAATTTATTAGATATAATATTATGAAGAAATATATTTTTAATATTCCTAATGTAATTTTTATAAAATTATAATTTCATTTTTTTTAGTATATTATATACAATTAACTTTATAATTTATAATTTTATGTGAAAGAAAATAACAATAAAATTTTATATGAAAAAAATAACAATAAAATTTTATATGAAAAAAATAACAATATAAACTTTAATTTGAGGTTTTAAACCATAATTAGGAATATTAACTGGATCTAAAAAAAATTATTCATTTAATATATCTTACAATTATAAATATGTAAAATTCACGTAAAATAATAAAAAGTGAATTTCATATATTTGTGATTGAAGGTGCATTATATTTAGAGTATGAAGTAATTTTTTACACATCAAAATATTGTTTAATGATAAGTTTATACTCATTCTATTTTATATTAGATGACGTTTTAGAGGTTTTATCTTTTTTTCACAATAGATGACGTTTTAGAATTTTAATAGAGCATTTATTTTTTTTTAATTTTTATTCATTTTTAATTTTCATTAAATACATTTTTTAAAATTTAGAGAAATATTTAATGAGGGCAATTTAGTATTTTATTTTACTAATTAAAAAAAATTAATTAATTTCTTAATACTTATGCATACCTTCAAAACGTCATCTAATATGAAATGAAAGGAGTATATAACTTTTTAATAGATCAATATTCATAGATCAATATTCGATTCTGTTCCGATATTAAAAAAAAAAAAAAAAAATTGCTTTGCTAAGTGTGTCCAAAAGATTAAATGGTCAACCCTAAAAAAAGAACATTACAGTAGGCATAGAAATTTACCCATTTGTTTTTACCCATACAATAAAATGCTTTAAAAAGTTTATTTTTATATTAAACTTATGAATTATGATGCCAATCTTGGAAAGTGAGAACCTAGGATTCTTTTATTCATTTATTTATTTATTTTAATTTACAATTAATTATTAATTAAATAAAATAATATGGAAAACCAAACCTAGATCTTCTAATTCTTGGAACACTTTACCAAATTGCACGTGCACGTGCACTGCACTTTACAGTCCCATCAGAATTTGGGCCACCCTTTTGGTTCCTATAGGCCATAGCCATTAGCTGATGCTGGGCCCATTATTAAAGTCATCCACTTTAATATTACAAAACTTTTTTTTTTATTTTTTTATTTTATCATTACATGATAATAATAACTTTTTAATTATGTGAATAAAATTAAATATTTTTTTATATATAAAAATTAAAAAAATATTTTTTTATATATATTATTTTATCTCAATTGATATTAATTAAAAAGTCAAGACCACAAAATCAACACTTATAAATAGCATTATGTCGACAATATACAAGTAGAGATTACTAAAGCGACGGCCATGCTTCTTTTTTTTTTTTTAATTTTTTTTATAATTTATATTTTTATTATTAATTATGTAAAAATTTTAATTAATTAATTAAAATTATTAATTTTTATATATTATATAAATTTAATATTTTCAAGTATTAAAAATTGTAAAAAAAATATTTTTTTAATTTTCAAAATTATAAAAGATTTTACATAACAATTATTATTAAAATATTAATAAATTTTTTTATTAATATTTGTACATAAAAATTATTACTTATTTTTTTTTTTTTTTAAGCGCTTTGAGTCTCGGATATGAGAAAAAGAAGTTTTTTTCAAGTGGATTAGCAAGCACTTTAAAAACTAGTATTTTATACAGCACGTTGCACAAAGAAATAGGTCGAAGATCACTAAATGCTAATAAAAATGATGAGTGTTGGAAGTTGGCGTTGAATCAGGGGTGTCAAAAAGGGTTGACACGTTAATTCGATTCGCTAAACACGAAAAATTTTCATGTTAGTGTTGAGTTTTAGCAGGTCCGTGTCGATAAACGGATTGACCCGTTTATGACACTGCTTAAACGAGTCGTGTAACGGGTTGACACGCTAACCCGTTACAACCCGTTTAATTTCATGTGTCGTGTTAGATAGTGTCAATCCAACCCAACCCATTTATAGCTTGTATATTTTTTAGTAATATTAAGGGTTAAAATAGTCATTTATATTGTATTAGAAGAGACAAATAAAATTAATAAAAAAATAAAATGACAAAAAAATCAAAAATAAACAAA
>CATKHJ010072634.1:0-20004 GCA_949750685.1 Vernicia montana | reverse complement strand
CAGCTGTATTTGTTGAAAATTACATATAAAAACACACCTAAAATACAACTGTAAATTGGTACAACTGAATATAGGACTCTAATAGCTGTAAATATTTGAAAAATACATGAAAACAAACCTAAAACTCTGTTGTAATTGCAGCTGGTCAAAAAGTTGTAATAGCATCATATGTTGACTAATAAAATGAAGAAAAATATGGAAATTAGCTCTAAATATTGATATTGAGATTGCTTCTTACTGTTGTCCTACATCAGTCCCCTCCACTTGTAAAGAACTCGTCCCCGAGTTGACTTGCTTCTTAGATTCTTCTGGGTAGAAAGTGTAGATGTCGGTCACATTAAAAGTCTTTGATATGCCTATAGTACTGGGAATGTCAATAATATAAGCATTATCATTGATTTTCTTAAGAATTTTGTACGGTCCAATTTTCTTTGGTGCTAATTTGCCATGAGTTACGGCTGGTAGTCGTTCTTTACACAAATAGACCATCACTTCGTCACCTTCTTTAAAAATCTTCTCCCGTCGGTGAATATCAATATGTTCTTTATACTTAGCATTGGAAACCTCAATTTGCTCACGTACTTCCTTTTGCACTGTTTGAATGTGATCTACTAAATGTTCAGCTACAATTGAGTATCCTAGAATTTTTGGTAAAGGAACCAGGTCTAAAGTATGGCGTGGAGCTCTCCCATAACTGACCTCGAATGGAGATTTGCCTGTGGTACGGCTTTGCATGTTGTTGTATGCGAACTCTGCTTGTGATAGGAAGAAATCCCATTGCTTGGGACGATCACTGTAGAGGCATCTAACTATATTGCCCAATGATCGATTCACCACTTCAATTTGTCCATCAGTCTGCGGATGACAAGTACTGCTATATTGCAAGTCAATATTGAATCGACGCCACAAAGTCCTCCAAAAGTGACTGAGAAATTTTGTATCCCTATCTGATGTGATGGATTTTGGTACCCTATGTAAACGAACTACTTCTCTAAAGAAAAGGTTGGCTACGTTGGTAGCATCAGCAGTCTTACGACATGGAATGAAATGAGCCATCTTGCTGAATCGATCTACTACCACAAAGATTGAATCTTGTTGCTTTTGTGTACGGGGTAATCCCAACACTAAATCCATTGATATGTCTTCCCATGGACCATTTGGTACCGGTAAAGGTGTATACAAGCCGGTATTTTGCTGTTGATTGGGACCCCTCTGAAAGGTTTATGTAACGGGACCAGGTGCTACACGGTTGCCTTCCACTCCATTGGCACGCCGAAATGGAGGTTGTGCTTGTTGCTCTTCAATTGTCACTTCTTTACCCTTGTTTTGGGTGTTGATTCTATGTGAAGATTCTCCCATGTATGACTTATAAGGTTGTTGTCGGTGAGTGAAAAATCTGTCACTTTGGGCCTCTGCTTTAGTTGCAAGCCGAATGGCCTCACTAAAACTCCACACATCTTGAACACCCAACTTATCTTAGATGTTTGGTTTCAACCCTCCAATAAACCTTGCTGCCCGTTGTGATTCGGTTTCAGAAAGGTCATTTCGGGTAGACAACCGAAATAATTCAGTTGAATAATCTTGCACTGAACGATCTTCTTGCAGACAATTTTGATATTGATGAAATAGAATCTGATCATAGTCACGTGGCAGAAAATTACCCTTCAGTAGTTGTTTCATCCGCCGCCAGGATCTTATTTGTGTTTTTCCCATACGAACTCGTGACATCTGCTCCTGCTCCCACCAAGCTGAAGCTCCTCCCTTTAATTTGTAAGCCACCAATTTGACCTTTTTGTTTTCGGAGATCTCCATATAGTCGAAGAACCTTTCTACTTCATTAAGCCAATCTAAAAATTCTTCAATGTGCAGCTGACCATTGAAGGTAGGAAGCTCCATCTTTAATTGGTACTCAAAATTGCCTTCAAAACGATCTAAATCAAGTCTGCCATTGTAGTTTCTCATTTGGTTACGCCTCATGTTCGCCTGTTCAGGAGTCTCGATCTCCTCATCACTGCTGTCATCAAGTTCTCTTTGAACATGCCTTTGAATTGGAATTTCTAAATTCAACGGGGGCTAATCTAGGTGATTTCTTGGTGGTGGCTCTACCCGATCACGAGGACCATCGTTGATAGGTGCAGCAGCCCGTAACTCGACTCGCAATCCTTCAAAAGAGGTTTGCAAGCCTTGGAGAACCTGTAGAGTCTCCCTTTGTAAGTCGATCATAACTTTCATGTCGTTGGAGGTTGAATCTTCGGCGTTAGTCATCCTTTTTTTTTTTTTTTTTTGCACAAAGTGACTCTCGTTGGGGAAATTCCTGCTCTGATACCACTTGATGCGGTGAAACAAAAAGGAAAACTAATTTTAGGATTGAAACAAACCAAAATCTGCTAGGAAAACACAAGAGTTGAGGTTGAGACAACTTATAACTCTTTAAAGAATAATAAGTTTTGATAACACTCAATAACATAATCTTATTAATGAAGGATTGATCATGAAATTACAATAATTCAGCCTTATATACATTGCTGGAAAAGAGAATAAAGCTAGTCAGCCTTTTAATCAAGGGTTGGGCAGCTGTAATTATTGAAAATTACATATAAAAACACATCTAAAATACAACTGTAAATTGGTACAGCTGAATATAAGACTCAAATAGCTGTAAATATTTGAAAAATACAAGAAAACAAACCTAAAACTCTGTTGTAATTGCAGCTGGTCAAAAAGTTGTAATAGCAGCATATGTTGACTAATAAAATGAAGAAGAAGAATATGAAAATTAGCTCTAAATATTGATATTGAGATTGCTGCTTACTGTTGTCCTACATCATGGACCCTTATGAAGATTTAGAAAATGATCAAGGTTAGAAAAGGGGATTGAAGTATTTGCTTGCGACAAGTCTTTTGTAGAACAATCCAGGGCCTATCACCAGCATTATTCCTTATTCCTAACTAATGGAGGAAAAAGGAAAATACTTGAGAAATAATTGTCATGATGACAGACTTAGAACAAAAATTTCATTGGATTATTTGTTGATGTTATACAAATTTTGTAAGGTCCGGTGCTATGAGTCTAGGTTAAAGCATTGATTTAAAATTTGTGTACACTACTACCAGAGGGAAACATATAATAAGGTATTGATTCAAACTACTTGATGCCATGCACTTTTTGAACATGTCAACAAATACTTGGGGTTTTTTTGGAGAGATAAATGGTGATTGAATTTTGGTTCTTACTTTAAGAAAATTTTGGCCAATAAAAGCACATGAAGAGGGAAATAGAGTGCTCGTTCCTGGATTGGAGAAAGTGTGAAAGTGTTTGTTCCTAATGGGAAAGGAAATTTGTTATTTTGCCAGCTTGGCAAGCTCTTTATGTTTAATTTTACTTTTATACCAAGAGCTCATTTAAGAAATGAACTACTTTTTATGTGTGGTGTCATTTTCTTTTCCTAATTTTCTTAGTGCTCTGATAAGTTTCTGTCTTTATACCCTGGTACCAATTTAGAGATTTTTCTTCTGTTGATTTTCTCATTGTGGTTTTCTTGTTTGTAGATTTTACTCAAATATCCCAGTTATTTTTTTCATCCCAACTTAAGAAAAGGGGATAAAAAAGTTCTGTAGTGTTAGGGTAATCTCTCTAGTGGAAGTTGGACCAGCCATTTGGAGTTGGTATTGTGCTATTAACTGAACTGAAATTGAATTACTCCTTTAATATTTTAAAGTTCAGATGATTTTCTGCTGGCTCTAGTTCCATATCACATATGCCAAAAGGAGCATAATTCTTAATTTTGTCTTTTGACTTGGTCTCTCAGGTTTCCTTAGTTCTATTTTTCCACTTGTATATGCTGACATATTCTTAAGTTCTTGCCTTGAATGGCATGGGCTATACGTACTTCTAGATGAGCATGTGTGCATGTTTGCCTGCAGAGACACAAGTTTGCACCTTCATATATATATGCATATTTCAAGAAGAATACAAGTTTGGTCACCTTTTTTTTGTGTCCCTGTTCTATCTTATAATAGTTATTCAAATTTATATCCGTATTCCTTTTACATGAAGGAGCATTTGGAACTCTACATGGTCATTTGGTTTCTTCTGTCTGATCTTTTAAAATATCTTTGGATCTAGGCAAGTCAGGAATTCATGGATTTGGCATCTTTGCAAAGCATCCTCATAGGGCAGGAGACATGGTAAATTAATTTGCTAAATATGATATGTTTCCAATCAGAAGTGCATTTGGTGTTGAGCTTGTATGGACTTTATGATATGCAGGTAATCGAATACACTGGTGAACTTGTTAGGCCACCTATAGCTGACAGGAGGGAACACTTCATATACAATTCATTGGTGGTATGTTTCTCTTTCAGACGATATCCTTGATGTTCCTCTTGGCATATATGCATGTGTGGTGTGATCAAGCATAAACTGTGCAATTGCTTCTAAAAGGTCGAGTTAAGGTGTTAAAAAGTTGTTAAAAACTATGCAATGTCTCAAGTATTTTTTAAATGCAGGGTGCTGGGACTTACATGTTTCGCATTGATGATGAGCGAGTCATTGATGCCACGAGGGCAGGAAGCATTGCTCATCTGATTAATCATTCATGCGAGGTGTCTCTTCTATTTCTACTTTTCTTATTATTGGTATAACTGTAATAGAAGTTTTTATTTTAGTTCACTTAATTTAATAACTGATATTTTCCTTTTTAATCTGTCTCTATTACTTGAAGATGAATTTTCATGCAGACAATATGCTTTTGATTCCTTTTTTTTTTTTTTTTTTTTTTTTTTACTGAGGGTTAATTACCTCAACTGTTAAAGAGTGCTCATTTTACTTTTGTTTTGGTGCAGCCCAATTGCTATTCGAGAGTAATAAGTGTAAATGGTGATGAACATATAATTATATTTGCAAAGAGAGATATTAAAAGATGGGAAGAACTCACATATGATTACAGGTTCTCCTTAAGCCCTCTGTATGCAGATTCCTTTTTTAGGTTTTCTTTTGATGCTGATTTTATTCATTTCAGGTTTTTCTCAATTGATGAACAACTAGCATGTTATTGTGGCTTCCCACGATGCCGTGGAGTGGTGAATGATATTGAAGCAGAGGAGCAAGTGGCAAAGCTCTATGCCCCTCGCAGTGAATTGATAGACTGGAAAGGAGAATAAAAGAGTAAGCATAACTTAAGTTATTTCCTTTTGTATCTTTTTCTTGTTTGTTGGGTTCTATTTAGTAAATGCACTCCGCAATAACTTGGCAAATCATTTGTTTTATGCTGTTGTTACAAATTGATTTATCTCAGGCTGAACCTACATTAGGAAACATTTAATCAAATCCAAGTCAGGTATCCTCCTAACAAAAGAAAATAGAAAGGATAAGTGGTATCTTCAACTACGCCAAAGCAAAAATGCCATAATCAGATGTTATGTACCAAACAATCCATTTGACAACTTGCTGATTTTCCTTCTCTGGAATAGCCATGAACTGGCTAACCACGCTAATTGCATGGGATAAATTTTGTCTAATACGCACCACTGCATACATCAAGTACCAAATTACATTGGCATGAGGAACCTTTGACATAAACTCAACCTGATCATCAGTTTCAGGACACTGCCTAAGCTGGCAACTTGAGTGATTTTCCAATAGTATAGAAACTCAAAAGTAATTTGTAAACTTCACCTCTCCTCACGATCCACCCCCTCAGCATTTATTACACAATATCCTTTCTGAATATGAGGCACAATCTTAATTGGTTTACTTGCGCATTGCAGTGACCAAATCATGAAATTTTTTTTTTTTTACCTCTTCTAAATTTTTCTGAAGCAATAAAAGGTTTTCAAATATTTTAAAAAACTTAAAATAAAATAGCTCTTTATTGATGTGAGAATTGCGTATGATACTTTTTGGGAGATTGATTATTGCGTGTGGTTTTTGTTAAGAATGAGTTTCAGGAATTCATTACCAAGGTTACAATTAATTGTAGTCGGAGGACTACTTTGAAGTTTGTGAGTGTTAGGGAACCCTTCATCAAAGGGTTAGAGTTTGATGCTGGAGATATTATCAAGGATCCTAGATTGATTATAGATCAGAGTGATTTCTTCTTTATTTGGAGAGATTGCTCCTTGGCTGGAGGAAAGTAATCAAAGATAGAGGGATAGGTTGAAGGAGTAATAATGGCCGTTTTATAGGATGCTATGTTATTGATAAGAAAGAGTCCTCCCAAGGGTTTGAGATACGTTATTAGGAATCCTTGGTTGATTGTTGATGAGTTTCTTGTTTTCATATGGATCTTTATTTTGATTAGGTTATTATGCCCATAGTTGAAGGTTTTGGATTGGTATCTTATATTTGAGAGCAAGTATCATTGGTTGAAAGAACCTTTTGAGGAAGAAGAGGTGAAAAGGAAGTGTTTTGACATGGACAGATAAAAGGTTAATTGTTTTCCAATAATTGGTGAGATATTTCATGAATTATATGCTAATGTTTTTTTTTTAAAGAAAAGCATGAACTTTGTCTTTATTACTCTTGTTTCTAAACAAGCCAGTGTAGGCTTGCTTCGCTCTGTCTCCTGTAAGCTCATGAGGCTTAATCTAAGAAGGATTCCTCATGGTGAAAATTTTAAGGCCTACTGGCCTGATGGCGGTGTGTACAAGATTTTGAATGAGGTCTGATTATTAGAGGATACTTTTTCTTCCAGAGTGCTTTAGTTGCTGCAAGGTAAATTTTTACTGTTGCTTTTGTAACTATTTAAGCTTTTGTTGGTGCTAAGAGGACTGATGGGGTGTTGTTTTTGGGTTGGATTTTAGGAAAGCTTATGATCTAGTGCATTAGAGGCTCCTTGACCTTGATATTTATGGGTTTATCTTTCCTTGTGTTCTTTTTTCGTTGATAATGGAGAATATAGGCATTGGTTAAATGCTCTTGAGAGGATGGTCTTTTTTCTCCCCTTGTATTGCTCTTACAGTGGATGGTCTTGCATGGATTGTGAGTAGGATTACTAAGTGGTATTTATTATGTGATTATACTAGTAGTGGTAATTAGAGGTCTCTTGCCTTTTGGGATCCTATTGTTGAGAGGTTCTTTTAAATATTTGATGAGAGCAAAGTTGCCTTCTTTTCTCTTAGATGTGCTTATTGAAACTTGTCTGTGTTATGCTCTTTGACCTTGTCTTTGCTTGGGATTCTGTGATGTTGAATGCTTAGATTAAGAAGTTCATGAGGGATGTTCTTAAGGGTGGGAGACTTTAAGAGGTCATTTGATCACCTAGGAGGCAGTTTATAATCCCAAATATGATGTTGTGAGAGGGCTTTTGGCTTTTCGTTATTTGCTGTCCAAAACCATTGCTCTAACTGGAAGTTCCCTTGGAGCTGGATTCCTTGAAATATAAATTTGCTTGGAGTAAATATGCCTTGTATCAAAGTGGTTGGCATGATAAGCTCCTGAACTAATGCCACTCATGGAAGCACTTCAAGGATTATTACATCAGTATAGAGTTTAGTAATGCTTCTTGAATTTTTTTTTTATGAGGATCTTTGGGCAGGGGATATTTCATTTGTTATTGCCTTCTCATTTTTTTTTTTGTTTCTCTTCACGATGCTCAATTTCTTGTTTTATAAGGCCTATCTGGTAATTGACATTATCTGGCCCTGCATTTGGATGGAGGGATTGGAATTGTGAGATTTGAATTTGCCATAAATTTTCTTTAATTTATTAGATTCATGAATCTGAGGAGAATATCTTATTTTACTGTGGATTTCTGTTGGATTTTTTGGGGCAGAAAGCACTCACAAGCACAGCACAACACACACACAGACAAAAGACATCAGATTCTGTAAATGAACCTCTTAGGGGGCTTTTTTTTTTCATTGTTTGCACTAACTCTTAAATACATGAGAGTTTACTTATTTATGTACAAAAGCATGGCCATAACACAACCCCATACCTCAGCCATACATTACTTTTAACCATACTAACCCACACTCAGCTTTTTCTAACTTACAAGTAAGCTAACTTTCTACCTGACCCCATACCTGCTGGAACAGCAAGGTCTTTGACAAAAATTTGAAGTACAATTTTCTCCAAAATACAAAATAACTAAAGAGTATCAAACAAAAATCTCAGCATTCCAAGAATTTCAAATTCAGTGTAAAAGGTGTAATTTTAAATTCACTTCAAATGAGTTCTCAACCATATTTTTAAGTCTGACTTGAATAATTTTCATTCTTACAATTTAAATTTTGAACTAAAATCATTCCAGATTTCTCATTTTAAATCATGATATCCAAATAGCATAACATAATTTGCTTTGGTTGTCACTTTCCCACAAATTGTGATTTCAGTTTAGTTTAGTTCAGTTCAGTTGAATGCAAATTTTTGGTTGATATCAATCGCCAAAATATTGTGAAAGCTTTCTCTACATCTCAAGTTTCAAAATCTTTTAAGATACCAACATATCAGAAAGCAAAATTAGTAAAATCTGGGATTTGGTCAATGGAATTCCAGAAGGGAAGGCATTTAGTTAAGGAATTCTTTCAATCATTGGTAGTTGGCTTTCCCTCATGGCCTTGTGTCTGTGAGCCACAATACCACCACCTTCACTTTTTCCTTCTAGTCATTCTATAATCTATTAATACTATATTTATCAGGACTATATTCAGAGTTCGCTTCCGCTTAAATGTCGCTTGTGTTCGTCTAATTCAAGGTTATTTTTCACTTCAATATTTCCATTTTTTTTTTTTTTTTTTTAACACCACTCAACCGCTTCATCTTGTTAAATATTATTGTTTGTACAGAGCTCTCCTGCACATTTTTCCAATTTTACTGATAATTCTTCCCATTTTCCTTTGTGCAGAAATCTCAGACAGATTGTTTCCTCTCCACAATCTTCTCATCGTTGCATGCCATTTTGTCAAGACTAATGGGTTGTGGAGCTCTTGTTTTTGTCATCCATCTTTTACCATTTTCTCATCATCTTATTGCCATAATGCAACATAAATGATTCAGCTTCTTTTCTTCCAGCTGGTTCCTTCCCTTGGTCTGAGCATAACTTTAGAAAAAGCAAATGAAAACAACTTACTGAAGTCTTACTAATTCATTGAACACTTAATTCATTTTACTTGTAGCTCAATCCATTTCACTTTGTAATTCACCATTAGTTAGGTATCCTGATATTTATTTATATACCCTTTGTAAAAGCCTTTTCAATTTTGCAAATGAAAAGTCAGTCTTCAAGGCATCATGTTCTTCATTTGTTTTCTGCAATGATCTCTTGAAAATTTCCGATGGAAAAATCTCTTTTTTTAAAAAAATGAAAGTTTTGAATGTTACATACACGAATTGTTATTGGTCTGTTTAAAAGAGTTTTGTTAGTGTCAGTAATTACCATCCCCAATTATGGGTCAAAGTTCCTGTTTTCACTTACCAATCTATTCATGAAACTTTTTGTTTTACTTAATTATGTTATCTAGTGCTAATTTTCAATGCTCTCATCATTTTATAATTCTTTTTCTTAGATAATTTTTAAATTTTACATTGGTCACTTGGAAACAAGCTTGACAAATATGAGTTTTGAACACATCAAGTACTCAATTTTGGATGAATACATCAAGTACTTAATTTTGGATATAAAATATTTTATAATCAATAATTTTTTGTCAATTTGATATTGATTGCAAAAGTGAAACCAATACTTAAATGTGAGGGTGAAACTGATAAAATTAAAAGGATTAGCCAAAATTGATAATTCTTGTGAAGGTTATTTATTTTTTTTTATTTTGGGTTATTATGCCTAAATTGTAGGGTAAATTACAAAAACCTTTTTGGTATTAAGAGCTTGTTTAGTATAAATGTATTCCTTAAATTCATTTACATATCCACACTTATCATGTTTGGTATACATAAAAATTTATTTAGAATTCTAAGTTCTCAATTATGTGTAATATTTTATACTCAAGTCAATTCTATCAATCTAATGAAATTCTAAACTAATAAGGGTACAAGTTATTAAAGTTACAAACCTAGAATGGCTCAAAAATATACAAGTTAGTAACGCTACAAATTCAAAATGAACTCTATTTGACACACAAGCTTTCATTTTTTCTTATGAAATTCATGGAGTAATAAAATCAGTTTAATGTACATTTATTCCAAATACAATGTAATTAAAATACACTTGAATTCTTTCAAAATTGCATTGAATGGTTCTTTGAGTTTAATAGAATTTGCATTTTAGTTATCTCATTATCCTTAAGTCCCTTATTGAGTAAACTTGCTTTTTAGTCCCTCATCAAGTGAACTTTTGGGGATTAAAAAGTTGTTTTATTTGAAAACCCAAAATTAAATGTTGTTCGAAGTTAAAGAACATAGTGACTAAAGTGTATGGTATAAAAAGTTTGAGGACAATCTAATTTACTTTCAAAAAAGCGAGGATTCATATGTATATTTTGACCTTTTATTTATTTATTTTTATTTCTTTGAATTTTACAATTTATGTTAAAAAATGAAAAAAAAATTCCTCCATTATTTTTGCTTATCATTTGTAGAACCCATTAGTTTCAATTATTTTCTTGCTCCACCATTTCCCCTTCTTCTCTTCTATTTTCTAGTGATTGGTGGATACTTAGAAAATTGTAGTTAGATTTTGCTTGGAGAACTTATGTGAGTGAACAAATGAGGGTAGCTCTTTTTGGTGGATGATGTTCATCATGAGTTTGATGAAGGCATGCTCATTTCTCTTGCAATTATATGGTGGTTTATCATGGTTTGCTCAAAGCATAGGTTTTCTAAAATAGTTGTTTGATGAGAAACCATAAATGTCACATCCCGACTCCAGCAGTGTGACGGTCCTAAGGCATTGTTAAGTTTAAGACTATCGAAAACTCGTAGAATCCATACTAACCTCAAAATCTACCCTGCACAAACATAACATAAACATTCAAGCATTCTAAAACTATTAAATAACAATCTCAACTTAAGAAAATCAAAGTCTTTCCATATTTTATTTCATTCAAGCCACTTCATACATAGATCCCTTTCATTCTACGGAGCATCTAGACAAAGATACATTAGCTTTAACTTTTACAAATACAAACTTAAGGAATAAACATATACGTCTAAAGCTTCTTTGGTGGAGAAGGATGATCAAGAAGCTCTAACTAAGAGATTCTGCCTACTCAACTCCTATCCTCTTCTAATATACACCTGAAACCACAGATAATATGATGAGCCGTCAATTCAGTAAATTATGAAACATATAATACTTAGGGGTTTATGAAAGAACAGTGAATTTGTATACACATATATGTGCATATCAATTCATTGGGTGTCAAAGAACAACACATATGTGCCGAAGACAAACAGACACCAAGGGAATATCCACCATGACAGAACCATACATTTCAGTGGGAGAACTCAGGGTAAAACATAAGCATTATCCAAGTGAGTCTCAATATCATAATAGTGGGAGATCAAATGGGTGGGACAACACCTTAAATCCCATAAGTATCAATAACAGTAGGAGATCTAATGGGTGGGATGGCACCACAAATCCCATAAGTCTCAGAAACATAACAATAGGAGATCTCATTACATTCTAACTTTGTTTATAGACCTTGTTAGTTGAGTCACTGGTGCACACGATCTAATGGATTTCCCTTCCATTAGTCAAGGTGTTCTGTCAGTGCGTGATCAAGGCTAAGTATTGGCTCGATAGGATAATCATCAAAATAAATATTAGGTTAGCCCAATGGGTTCGTCATAATCATCAATCAGTTTAACATTTCAAATGACTTTTAACATTTAAGCAAATGAATCAACATGGCTTTTTATGTCTCAATAGACAATAAGAATATCAATAATATTATAACAATTTATCATTTAGATCAACAAAGAAATGGAATTCAACAGAAACATATGGTGGTCTTACCATGCATTAATACATTTCATAACTTATCTCACTAGCTATGACTTCTCCAGTAAAGTCAAATCATCCTCAAATAAACTATGATCATCATTAAGTTTGGCATCAAACATCCTTAGGCTCACTAGCTCACCGATCTGCACCAGCACTATCACAACTCTTGTAAAGAAAACCAAAAAAAGATCTACCACTTGGGTTAGGGGTTCACATGAGATCGGGTGGTTTCTTTGAAGAAAAAGGAAGAATGAAGGAGATCAAATTCATATCTGAAATTTTGACCGGAACTTAGGGATTTTGAAAAAAAATGCCGATCTTCAAGTAATGAGAAGAAAGAGAAGAAATGAAGAAGTTTGCATTCTGAATGGTTTATATATCTTTATATAGAGGAAAATAATGAATAAAATAATTCTTAGTGGCAAACTGTTGGTCAGCAGTTGTTTATTGGGAAGGTAAATTGCATTTACAACCATAGCTTTTTCTGCAAAAACTGTTTATTAGGTAAATAACTTAATTTGGACCATTCATTTTTCCGTGAAACTATCAGTGGTAGCTGGCTTTCAACTCTAGCCATATGCTTCCTATCACTTCTTTTCATGGGCACTGTTCATGAAAATATCTTATCATCTTAAGCCATACAGATACTTAAGTATTCGCAGCATTAACATACACCTTTTAACAAAACTTAGGCTTAAACTTAAACTTATCTCTACACTGAACAATACTATACAGATATGAATCTAACAACTCACCTCAGAAGCCTATACAAACATTTGTAGCATTACTATCGAGTTTTCAACTCGTCTTCGTACACATGTAGATATCCGTAGCCTCATTCCGAGTTCGTATGCTCTTTACACTTGCACCGAACTCGTCAGTTTGCCTTGTCTGAGTTGAACTCATCTGTTCGCTTCGCTTCGTCCTAACACAAGTTCGTCTTCGTGTTCGTCATACCGAATCTTCTGCTCACTTCGGTTATATTGTGTCAGTCTAGTCGCTTGCTTTTACTGAGTCTTTCCATTCGCTTTGTCTGTACCGAGCTTATTAGCTCATCTTCGTCCTCAGTAACTTGTTCACCTCGACAACTCACTTACCCATACCTCGAGACTTCATCTTCGTCAGCTAAGTCGTCTTTGTAACCGAACGTCGTCCTTACCTTCAAGCTTCTCCTCCGCCTCGTAGTCCTTCACCTCGCAACCCTTTGCCTCGCAACACTTCGCCTTGTTGTCAAGACTCTTCCTTACTATGGAAGCTCCGCTTCGTCACCAAACTTTGTCCTCGGTGTCAAATACTTGCTTAAACAAAAACTCTTCATTCTTACTTCCTTTTTCCATAACTGGTATAGAAGTCCAACGAAAGCTCTCTAACCATTCGTCATACTTGTCATCGTCATTAAAAATCCTTACATTTCAACTTATAACTTCCATCACTTACCAGATGCTTGCAATCATTGTAACAGGCTTTCACAATCTGTAACGAATGTTACCTTGTTTTTTGTCTAAAATTCTTAAAATCCATGAACGTTCGTTCAGAGAGGTAATGAGCGTTACTTTCTCTCCTGTATGACTTTTCAAATTTCACCAACTTAAGAGTCTTTTCAACCAACCAAAATCTGGGGTGTTACAATAAAGCAAAGTGGAAGTTAGCTTAAAAGTTCATTTAGAATGGTAAGATGTGAGTTGCAGCTTGTATGGTAAATAGGTAGGGTGGACTTGGTGTATCTTTTAAGTTGAATTCTTTTGTAGAAGAAGGTGAAAAATAGAGTAATAGGTAGGTTTTGTCCATTTTAATTCAAGTGATTGGACTCTTAAGGATTCCTTTAAAAATGTTCATGTTGATTTGGCTCAATCTATGTGGCATTAAAATTTTCCTCTTGGTGTTAGCTATGAGGGAAAGGCAAAACTATATTATAGTAGATGACCTCTCATTGGAATGAAAATCAAAGTTCAGAGATTAAAAAAAATGACAAGATGAAGCTGCATTATCCTATTGAAATTAAGTGTAAAGTTTGGTGACACTAATTTAATTTACCTATTGAAGTGACTTACGAAAATTTGGTTAGCTTCAAAATTTAGTTGTGGGTTAGCTAATGTTTTATTTTCTTACTTAGCTAAGTTGTTATTAAAGCCATTTCTTCTATAAATCAACATCTCATTTTCCCATGATTGAGAATATTGTATTGGATATAGTGGTGTTAATGAGTCAAACTCATTAGTGAGTGAATCACAAATTAACTTACTAGGAGAGAGTACGTTTTTTTTAATAGAACATTCCATTTTTAAGGCCGTGTTAACATTTTGACCACTAGATTTTGGTGGATGACCTCTCATTGGAATGAAAATCAAAGTTTAGAGACTAAAAAAAATACCAAAGGCGAACTCGAGTAGCAAGTTGAGTTTGACTATTACAATGCTCAACTTGAGCAGCATAGTAGCTTAATTGAGTCAGAATATTGTTGAAATCATTAACTGTTGAAATATGAAACTAATGTATAAGTTGAATTTAATGAAACTAATATGTAAGTTGTGAATTTAATGAAGTTCAAGTTAGTACAAATGATGAAAATCACTAGATCCACATGTCCAATTCTGTAGGCAAGGGCCCAAAAAAGGTTTTATATCTTAACCTACCCTCTTACTGGGAAGTTGATTATGATAAAATTTACTTTGTGTTGAAATTTAGTTGAATATTATAGTGGGAGGCAAAGAGTTTATGAGATTCGAATTGTAAACCTTTTGGTCAAGGAAGTTTTAATACCATATTACTCAATTTACAAGTTCAAGCTTGTAGATGACGGTCTAAGATTACATTTTACATCTTTATGAGTTGCAATGGTGGTGTTTAGAGAGAGAGAGAGAGAGAGAGTTGGAGTTGTGTTGGTGGTAGTTAGATGATAGTCATGACATTGGTGTACTTATACCAATCCTATCCAATTTTAGTGGGTTTTAATTAATTTGGGTTGACCATAGTTGCCTGAGGCTCAAGGAGCACCAGGCGCATCCCCTTGCGCCTCAAATTGCCAAAGGCGGGCGATGTCACAAAGGCACGCGCCTTGAGCCTCAGACAAGGTGCCCTACAGGCGCGCCTTTGTGACAAAATTCCTATTTTTTGTGTATTTGTATTTTTTTAAAAGAAATAAAGTGTGTAATAATCTGAACCATTGATTTAAGTTTGAAGATAACTTATGATAGGCATAACCACACTTAATTGTTTAAATAAAAGGAAAAAGGAAAGAAAAAGGAATTAGGGCAAGAAGAAATCAATCCAGCAAACAAAAAGGAAAAAGAAAAAGAGAGTAGTTGACTCAAAATCATAGTCGATCTTTCCATTCCTGACATTCATTCACCCCAAACATCTCTCCTCTTATCTTGATTGGTCATCTCTCTTGTCTTAATTTGGATTATCTTTCACATATTTTGTTTCCAGTCATTGTTCCTCTTTACCATTTAATTTTCTAAGTTTAACTTTCTAAAAGACACAACAATGTTGGGTAATATATTTATTATGATTTCTTGAAGCTCTAAAATCTGTCTATATAAGTCATTATCTTAGATTGATATGAACAACTTAAATACAAATTTGAAAAATAAAAAAATGTTTAATTAATGAATCATTTTTTTAAATAATGAATTAAATTGTTTATAATTTAGAAATACATGATGTTCTTTTGTGTTTTTTTTTTTTTTTTGGGTGGTTGCTTATTAGATTATAAACTTTAAATTAATGCTTTGGATATTATTAACTTGTGTCTACTTAATTTAACAATCACATATTACTAATAGGTTGAGTTTATTATGAATATTAGGCATTCATGTTGAAAATTTTATTAAAATTCTATCTTTTTGCGCCTCATGTCTCTCAGGCTCGCGCCTGCGTCTTGCGCCTTGCGCTTAGGTTCTAGGACCCCTTAGCACCTTAGTGCGCCTTGTGCCTTTAATAACTATGGGGTTGACGATAATATATATGAATGTATGTGAAATTGTGTTGATTTATCAATTTTCACTTTAGAAAACCTACTTTTGCGTAACCTCATTTTAGATCTTTATCTCTTTTTTACTTGGTCATATAATTAAAACATTAGGAAACTACAAGCTAAATAAGAAAGTGAATTGATTTGAAGGGAAATTGACTTGGTTGATTGCGACATTCAGTTGCCATCTTTATGCTTCTATTTAAAGGCCTTTTTCCTCTTGGCCCTGGGAAAGATAGAAAAAAAGAAAAACTCATTATCTTATAAAAAAGGAATTTTTAGACACATTTTTATTTGAAATACATCCCTGTTGAGATTTATCTACTTTGCTCGGGCATCAAGCTGAATTTTTAGACAAAGAAACGCGCCCTCACACTGCCAACCAAACACGATTAACATCTCATCACCCTTTTCAAAGTCCCATTTTTTTTTTCTCAGTTTTGTTATGATTTATGATTCACTACACTCATTAAGTATATTTTTCATTTTCATAATTGTCTTTACTTGAATTGTAGTCTTGTAGATTACTTAGTTGATTATTACATGATTTTTTATTAATTTAATTGATAAATTGAATTTTTTGTCAAAATTTTGAGATGAAAATATTTTCAACTTAAAATCTCAACCTGAGATCTAATGTAACCCATTTAATTCAATGAGCATGTTTTCCTGCGCAAGTTTTATGGTTTCAATTCAGATAACTTGCAGATTGATCAAGTCACATTGAGTTGGTATCTCAATAGTCAATTTGCTTGATTCGATTGAACCTAGGAACACCCTAGCCATGATGATTATGATAGTTGTGGCGGTGGCAAGGTTGACAATGGATGATAGTCCTAGTGATGATGATGTTGAATGTAGTGGTGATGATCTTGGATAAGGATTGGTGTGTGTTGGAATTGGTAGGACGGAGAACACAAACACAACACACACACACACACACACACACACAAAGGTTCTGTAAAATGAACCTTCAAAGGGCTATCCTTTCATTCATTTTTTCAACTATTATATAGTTGAGTGTCTATATAGTTTAAGTACAAGAGAATGGCCTTGAATCATACACATACCCAGCCATAACCTGATTTTAGTTAATGTATCTCATACTTAACTTTTATCTAACTTAAAAATAAGACACTTCTTACCCCACTAACTAGCTTGCTAACACAACAAGCTCTTAACAGGCAACAACATACAAGATTTTCCTCCAAGAACATCAAATTATTAGAGACAATGATAAGTTTATAACAAAGAATTGCATTTTTCCTATATAAACTAATTTTCCACTTCATAAATATTACCTTTTAAATCTAACCAAACTTAGCCTTTTCTTTACAAACTAACAGAAAGTTAAAAAAAAAAAAAAAAAAAAAAAAAAAAAAAAAAAAAAAAAAAAAAAAAAGAAGAAGCAAACAAACCATTGAAAAAATTAAGTGCTCTAACTTTTAACTTTTAACTTTTAGTACATAATATGGATTATCAAACCATCCAAGTCATTGGGCAAATTCAGATTTTAATATATTGGCAACAAGCTGAGCATATATGATGATATGTTCCAAGCTTAAAAGGAAGTGTTAAAGGGGAGCAGGATATTTATGTTCATTTATTATCTTAGAACAATCTATTTGAAAGTTTCTCTTAAGGAAGAGAGAGAGAACAACCAAATATTATAATATGGATAAAATATCTTTAAATATTATTTATTACTCAAATCCTTGGCTTTTGATTGGCTATATATTTTATAATTGCATTTTGCTTTTTTTATTCAACTTTGAACTGCAGCAATTATAGCATTTCTTCCTTTTGTGTATAACTAGGATTGCACAATTACATATAAACTTATCATCTATGTTTAAATTTGGGTTGATTATATGAATTATTATTTTGATGCTATTTTCCCCTTAGCTTGTGGCATATGTACAATTGTGTAAATGGTCTCTCTCTCTCTCTCTCTCTCTCTCTCTCTCACTGAATTTAGTTATAAAATTTCTTAGTTCTCAATAGTTGATACTCAAAAATTGTGAACCATAAAATGGTTCATTAAATCAATATAATATAAATCTGAAAGAAATAAGAAAAATATAAACATTAGCACATAAACAAATTACTTATTAATTCTTATAATGAGTTTCTATATATTTACATATACGATTGTTTTTGTTCATTAGTAACTTTAAATCTGACTAACATTTTTACATAAAAAAGAATATTACTATACCCTTGTTAAAATTTTGAATAGTAATTTAGAAATGAGGATAGATAATTGATTTAATGTTGTTATAGTTTAGTTGTACGAGGATGCCAATTGTGTGGAAGAATGACAATTTGTATATCTGTGTCGTTTATGTTTATAAATAGTGTTTTCAAAACCATACTAGAGGTCAATTGCATGATCCATTCCTGGTTCAATTGGTCCAATCGGTTGGTTTAATAAAAAAAGACAATATCATCGTGTCATAATTAAAATATTATTATTGAAGAATTTAATAAGAATAATTATAAAGTAAAAAAAAAGATTATTAACAAGTTCTAGAAATATTTTCTAATGTATCCATCATCAATAAAATCAGTAAAGTGGGATAGGACTTGTTGCTTTCTTAAAGTTTTTCAAGTTCAAAACAACATAGTTTTAATTGAAATAAGCCTTGTGAGATCTTTTTGATTTGTGGTTTCTTCCCACTAATTTGTTGTCATAGCAACTTCTAGAACTGAATTTCAAAGTACAAATTTCCCACCAAAATCCAAAGAAACTAGAGAGTATCTAAGTAAATTCTCATCTCTCAACATGATCGGATCAAAGGCTAATTTCAAAGGCTAGTCAATATGTTTGATATGGCCATACATTAGATCAAATTAGTAGCTGATTTATAATTAAACCAATTGTTCATAATCCCCCTCCCTTCCAGTGTTATCAGACCTGGCCCAGCGACCTGGGCACTATACCAGGTCGGGTCTTTCATTAAAACCATATAAGCTATTGACCCACTAAAATCCAGTTGACTCAAATGGTTTTTTCCTTGACCTATGTGAACCAGTGACCCAAACATTAATTGAGGCTATAGTTTAACAAATTAAATAAACTAAAAAAAATATATTCAATATGTGGTTGTAGGGTGTTGAACCTTGGGTCAAGGTTTTGTTTTCTAAGTGTTACAGGTTGTAAATAATATGTATTTAGGAAGTAATTGTAGGGATATATTTAGGAAGTAATTGTAGGGCCTAATCAAAGGGATCCTAATTAGTACACCTTCCTAATTAGGGATCCTATTCTATGTATATATATGTAACAGATTTCTCAATAAAAAAATAAGAGAATTAGCTCAAATTACATGGTATCAGAGCTATAACGTTGCAAATTAGGGTTTCCTTTTGTTCTGTAAATAATTCTCTTGGTTTTGGGTCTGCTGAGAAAAAAAAAAAATGGCAGATTTGTGTCATAATTTGGGTCACTCATTTAGAGTGACCGTTTATCATCACCGCCGGCCTAGGAAGGAAGCCCACCCGCTGACCAGTGTTTCTCCAGAATCCGGTGGCCGGAATCTCAGTGTGTGGGCCACACGCGCCGTCAAATAGATCGGCTCCTCCACCACGCGCCGGTGCGTGAGAGCGTGTACGCTGCTAGAAGCCACTCCGGTTAGCTCCTTTCGACTCAATTCTGTTTGTTTTCCCTGATTCCTTACCTGGTTGGGTCTGCTTCTACATAGTGGTGAGACCTTTGGCTAATACAGGTTTTTGGTTCTAGGTTCTGTCAAATTTTTTTTTTTTTGTTTGATTTTTGTGGCTATTATTTTTGAAATATGGAGAAGAAAAATGCTACTGTTGTGATTGATGTGGTTCCGGTGATGTCGAAAATTACTGAACATAAGCTTAACACTACAAACTATTTAGATTGGAGTAAAACAGTTAGATTATATTTGTTGAGTATTGATATGGATGAGCATTTGACTGATGATCCTCCTAGTGGAGATTCGAAAAAAACTTGGCTGCGAGAAGATGCTCGTTTATTCTTGCAGATTCGTAATTCCATTGATAGTGAGGTAGTGGGTATGGTTACGCACTGTGGAACGGTTAAAGAACTAATGAACTACTTGGATTTTTTGTATTCTGGAAAGGGAAATATTT
>CATKHJ010072629.1:0-11032 GCA_949750685.1 Vernicia montana | reverse complement strand
TGAATGAATGATCATGCATATTTTAATTGTTCATGCATTATACTTGTTCATAAAATTAATTTTAAGCTGTTTAGTATTAAATTTGCCAAACTAATCTTTATCTTTAAAATAGACTAAAAACCTAGTCCCCGAATCCTCTTTGGTAAATCGAGGGCTAGTGCACTTTTCCTTAGGATAAATAATTGGAGTCATTAATGGGTTTTTACCTTATATTTTCCCAAAATAAAAATAAAGTAAGGTGGCGACTCTAAATCAATTTTCAAAATCAATCAATCTGAGCTCGGGGGCTCCATCGTGAGTTCAAAACTAAATGAGCACTTCGATTCCTTTAGCGGATCGGATCGGTGCTCGGGCGAGACCTCACAGGTATTTATAGGATATAAGTCCTTACATGAATTGAATATGGATTTCTTTGACCGGTTTGGATTTGGAATGGCATTTAGCATGATTTTAACTTCCTACATGGAAACGAACTCTGTTCCATGGTGGCCTTTTTTTTTTAATTTTTTTTTATCTTTATTGGGCTTTTAAGTATATTGGATTGGGCCGAGTCCAACTTACTTCATAACCCAGTTCGGTATATTTTATCCCTTATCAATGCACATTACATAAATCTAGATTAGGATATGTTAGATTAATGGTGGAAATGGACTTGAATGAAAATTCCTTGATCGAGTCATATTGGAGGATGAAAATTGGGAGCAATTTAGTCAGGAAGTAGTTTATAAGTAGTATCTTATGAAATGTATAATATGTCAGAAAATGGGGCATGAGAAAAAGAATGGCAATACTATAGTCAAGTAGGTGGGGCAAGTGAAAAAGAACGTGTATGATGTTGGAGAGAGGAAAGATCCAATTCTTATTCTAGAAACTGATAATTCTGGAGGTGAAAAGAGGGATACAGACAAGAATGAAGATTTCCAGAAAAAACAATGGTTAACAATAGTGAAGGGAAAAGCAAAGGTGACTGAGGATGAAAGAATGGAATTGCAGGAAGAAATCTATTGGTATTATTGGAGATGGGTTGAGGCCTAAAAGTGACCACAACATGAAACATTAGGGGTTTGAATGACCCCTTAAAGCAGTCAGAAGTCAAAAAACTAATTGCTAAATGGAAGCTGAATGTTATTGGAATATTGGAGACTAAGGTGAAAAAGGAAAGCTTCAAAAAAGTATGGAAGGTAATGAAGATGAGAAATTGGGAATACATAACAAATTATCAGTTTGCAGACCATGGAAGGATTTGGGTGATGTTTAACTCTGAGGAAGTGGATCTAAAAGCAATATAAATAACTGACTAGATAATCCATTGTTTAGTTAAAATGGTGTGAAACCTTAATTTTGCACCCTCTGGCATACAATCAAACCCTAGAGGCACCTAGGCTCAGTAAACAAACCTCCGGAAGCCGAAATCGCCAAAGATCACCAAAATCCTAAAAACCAGGAATCCGAGCCTCGGGACCCAGGACCCATCCCTTAAGCCTATGACCTATCCTTAGATCATCCGGTATTGAATATGAAGTACAAAGCAATTGGAATCGCAAAAAATGGAGTTGAAACGAGTCAAAACGGTGAAAATCGGCAAAACCGGACGTCGAAAACCAATCAATGACTGCACAAGCCCCTTTGGGGACAACACACGGGCTTTGCGGTTTCGTAAAGCCCTTGTGCAGTTCCAAATGCCTTTTGTGTGGTCACCATATGGGATGTACGGCCACCATGTCTTCTGTGCAGTCACCATTTATCTTGTGCGGTCCTGAACGCCCAGTGTGCGGTTCCAGAATGCCTTGTGCATTTTTGAGCTCCAAAACACCAAATCCCACATCAAAACTTTGTGTTTTCAACCTCCAGCTCTCTTCCTATATAAAGGAAACCCCCTAACTCTTTTAGCATCAGAAAATTTGCTTGATCAACCCTTTGATCTCAAAGCAAATAGATTTTAAGCTTGATTCGAAAGGAACGAGCATTTTAGTTTTAAAGTTTATTTTTCTTGCTTTTCTATTTCTCCTTACTTTGCAAAGTAAGATTGGGTTGTGACTTCCCGAGCCGACCCATCAAGTCAAAAGTTTTCCGCTGTCTAAGGCAAGCTTTCCTTCGTCCGAAGCAAGCCGCCGCCCTTCATCCAAGGCAAGTCTGTCGTCGACCGAGACAAGTCTCCCCCATCCTAAGGTATTTATTTTCTTTCTTTTTCTTTTATTTGTTTATTTATCATCTTATTTTTGTTTTGTTTTCTTTGGTTTTATTTTCTTTTTATTCTTTATATTGCTTTTTTTGCCTTAGTGTTATTTCCCTTAAGGTTTCTTTGCATGTCCCATTCTCTTTCATCCCTTTCTTTTAATTAGTTATGTTATTTTACATATTTTATTATTTTCCTTTTTTCTTTATATGCTCCCTTTCTTCTTTCAATCCCTTTCTTTTCTTTAGTTAATCACTTTAAAAAATGCATGTTAATTAGAACCTAATTTAATTAACTTGATAATCAACTTGCATTTGTTTGTTAATTAGAATCTGATATAATTAACAACTTGGTAAATAAATCTTTGTTTGTTTAATCAATTAATTTGGTTAAATTAGATAATCCAATCCACATTTTAATCAATCAATCTGAAACATGATAAAAAGCTCAAACTAAACAAACCCCCTTCGCAAGAAGGGCAAACTACGTGGATTTTGATTTCCATTCAAAGGGATACGTAGGCATGCTTGTCTAAAGCATTAATGTCACAACCTGAACCTTGAGGGCACATGACTAGCACTAGGGAACAGGAAAGCATAAGGCTTCCGGAACCCGTAGTAAGCCTGACTAAACATTAAATAATAAAACATAAAATATGACTGTTGTAATTATCACAAAACAGGGCTATGGGCTCATCTGTTAAGCAGAACCTGAACATAATATCATATCAAGCCACTCAAGGCTAGGAACATTAATCATATCATCATCATCAACATTCGGTTACTACTTAACAGAACATCACATAATCCATACAACTGGATAGAATTATAGTTAACACAAATAACAATGCGGAGTTCTAAAATTCATATTATACATTAAAAAGAAAATATTCACATAACTGCATAAAAGAATTTCACTGCCGAGGAATAACGACAGGAATAACTCAATTATAATCTCTTCTCAAACTCATTCTGCAATCCTGAAAAAAATGTTGAACAGGGATGAGCGTTCAACTCAATGAATGATACTAACCAATATACTAACCTGGTGTCATACATTTGTTCTATATAAAGAAATGCATCATACATCGTGTCAAAGAGACAATCCATCACATAATCATCCAGGGATGAGAATTAGTCTATAGGAACCACTCTAAACCTCAATATGGGGAGCCGACCCCCTCTCTTGGCTCTCTTAATTTCCAAACTATGGGGCCACGGTGAGTCCAGCTTTAACCAGGCAACCCTATACTCTCTTATCCATTACATACAGCCACGGTGAGACCAGCTCAAAATAGGCCAAACATCAACATCATCATAATCATATCATAATAATTATCAGAATCCTATATGGTCCTACGTCATCCTAATCCCATCTAAACATCAACATGTAATCCATAACATAATTCATAATGCAACATTCACAATCATATGCTAGGATGTCTTTATGCATTCGTAGTGCATAATTAGATACATATATAACATACAGTACATGCAATGCATGATATGCAGGAAAATATATTAGAAAGTATCACTCACAAACTTAGCGAAATCCAAAAGCTCTCTTTTCGGATTATGACATCTGGCAGCTAGGAATACTCCTGAAATGCCAATACTGGACAACAAAGGAAGTACATTAGAACCTCCCCTATAACTAGGACATTACCCTGTTGAAACAAAAGAAATAACACTTATAAAAATCATTCACACTTACATCAATCGGTTTCAACTCAATGACCCCCTCCTAGGTCTCCATACTCGATAATATCACAATCATCTCAATTCTTCATATATATATAATCATAAACTTTTCTTGTTTCTTAAAATTATTTATTTATTTAAAATTTCTTTAGTAACTATATAAAGAAAAATTCATTTAATATAACTTATAAACTATTCATTTATTAATATACTTTAAAACCATTACTTTTCTTTAAATCATACATTATGAAGAAAATTACATAACTGTCTAAAATTCATTTCATACATAAAGGAGCATTTCATAACTTAAAATTATTTAATATATCATTTCAAATTTAAATTAAAAAAATATATATAACTCATATAAATAAATTCATAAAAATTAATATTTAAAGAACTACATAATATTTAAAAATAAATTAAATCTATTCATAATATAAAATTTCATGAAAATTTATATAAACCTCAAATTCTTTAATTAATTCAACGAACATAAATTTAACTCTTAAATATATAATTACTTTAATTAATCTCACTTATTAACAAATAACTATATAATTAAAGAAAATTATAAATAATATTATCTCATATTAACAATTTCATTTAAAACATAAAATTCATCTCAATAAATTCATAGGAATTCATATTAATCTCAAATTCATCAATTAACATTGAAAACATAAATATAATTCATATACATATATATACATTTCTAGCGATATACGGTCTGAAATTTAAGCATCATAGCGAAAATTCAAGGGTTTCGAAATTACCCACGCGATATCCGATCGAGCGAGGGTCAGAAAACATGTCGGGACGTCACAACGAAACTACTGGACTGGACTCATGAGTCACCGCCACGCGCCGCTGCCGGAGCTGTCACCGGCCAGCCACGCGCCACCATGAGCGGTGGAGCTGGAGTTCATGGAGGATACCATCTTATTCGTCTCCACACCAGGAGTCCAAAAACATATGCCACTCGTCGGTACTTGCTGTCGATTAGCCGAAAAATGGCCTAAAAGCTTTGGTGTCCAATTTCTTGATCTGCGTTTCCAGCGAGTTTCAAGGGGCAAGACAGGTACCAATGGAAATCTCTACCAATGGAAATCTCTCATTGAAAGGAGAAAAATGGGACCAATTTCGTCGAAATCCACCATCAGATTCTGTTGGAATCGCGTCGGAAAGTCGGAGTTGCCGGAAAACTGTCTCTCCTTGCGTGCGCCGTCGTCCATCATCGGTTTGCATCGCCGCTGCTCCACTAGGGTCGCCGGATGATGGGCTAACCAGTGGTGGTGGCGGTGCAGCTCACCGCCGGTCGAAGCTATGGGTTTCGACACCCATAGCCTCCTTTCTCTCTTTCTTTCTTTGCTTGATCTGCCCAAATGATCTGATTGGTCCAAAATTATTTTTGACCAATCAGAAGAAATATGCATATAAAAACTTTTTTTTATAATAATAATAATAATAAACTTTAAATAACATAAATTAAATTAATTTGTTCTTAAATTTTGACAATTAATTATTTAATAATTAGACTATAATAAAATTACAACATAATTAATTAATTCATAATTATTTCCATAAAGTATTTTTATTTCATCAAATATCTATATATAAAATTCTTTTATTACTATTAAACATATATACATACATTTTTAAAATTATAATAAAAGTCTAAAATATAAATTTTCATAATTCTTTTAATAATAAATAATACTATTTTCAACATTATAATAATATAAAGATTTTTAATAACTAATCTCATAATCTCATATAATATTTTCATTACCTTAAATACATTTACATATATCATGTAAATATAATTAATAAGTATAAATAATTAAATAAATATATTTTCTTATAAAATACTATTTTTAAAATAATTAAAAATTTGGGTCATTACACTCTTCCCCCTTAGAAAAATTCGTCCTCGAATTTTTAAACCAAAGCTAACACTTCACACTCGAGTCAACCTTAAATTCGCTTTCACTAAGCTTCTGCTATACACTTTTACATACTACCTTAAAGCTACAAACTAATACTCGAAACTTGTAGGATAACTTATCTTGCCAATTCACATGCTTTTTACGATCTTGTTACTATCATCCATTCTAACACCATTGATGTGCTGATCATTTATCCTTAAACACCATTCATCCAGAGGACTCTAATCAATTTCAAATGTATTCAAAACTATTTAGTTTCCAAAATCATTCAAAATTATTTGTAAAATTCAAAGCATTTCTCTTTTGTTTTGGAACTCAAGATACTGTGGCCAAAGGGGATAGACTAATATGCAACTTTAATGCAATGGGTGATGAGACTCATGATGCATGACCAATATGTTTGACTTTATGATGCAAGACCCAATGCATATAGAGACAAACATACTGGACACAAGCACAAAATTCCAAAACAATAAGCTTTCCAAAACTACCTTTAAAACGCAATTAAAAATCATTTATCATCTTTAAACTTATTTACATAATTAAATCAATATTAAAGCATTTAACTCCAAAAGTATTTTAAAAGTCAAAATTTTAAGCATTTTAAATTCCAAATAGATCAAAGTCCTCATGGATCCTAGGAAATCACAATTACCTGCTCCATCAAACATAATTGAAAGCCTCATATACTCGCTATTAGCATGTCTCGATATCTTCCCACTTTATGAAAGTACTTACCCTTCTAAACATTCTTACCATGCCTTATACGTATACAAGAGTCTCCATTGCTGAAGGATTACCATTAGCATCATTTGTCCTCTTATTGCAAACCGTGAAGGTGAGAAGAGTCGTCGAGTTCATCTTGCCAACAAAACATACAACACATATACATAAACATAAATAGCAATAATAAAAAATCATAATATAAGGATAACGCTGAATTTAGAGGCAAAAGGGAAACTCAACATGACAGAAAGGAATCCTATACTCCGCATGTTACAAGAACTTAGACCGTCTAGGACTTCCCTAACTCTAAACATACTAAAGGTCGCAGGACCTTTGCTCTGAGACCAACTTTGTCACTACCCGAACCTCGAGGGCACGTGACCGGCACTAGGGAACGGAAAAGTATAAGGCTTCTGGAACCCTTAGTAAGCCTGACTAAATATTAAATAATAAAATATATAATATGACAGTTGTAACTGTCACAGAACAGGGCTATGAGCCCATCTGTTAAGCAAAACCTAAACATAACATCATATCAAACCACTCAAGGCTAGGAACATTAATCATATCATTATCATTTACTGCTTAACAGAATATCACATAACCCATACAACTGAATAGAATTATAGTTAATACAAATAGCAATACGGAGTTCTAAAATTCATATTATACATTAAAAATAAAATATTCACATAACTGCATAAAAGAATTTCACTGCCGAGGAATAATGGCAGGAATAACTCAATTATAATCTCTTCTCAAGCTCATCCTGCGATCCTGAAAAAAATATTGAACAGGGATGAGCGTTCAACTCAATGAATGATACTAACCAATATACTAACCTGGTGTCATACATTTGTTCTATATAAAGAAATGCATCATGCATCATGTCAAAGAGACAATCAATTACATAATCATTCAGGGATAGGAATTAGTCTATAGGAACCATTATAAACCTCAATATGGGGAGCCGACCCCCTCCTTTGGCTCTCTTAATTTCCAACCTATGGGGCCACGTTGAGTCCAGCTCTAACCAGGCAACCCTATACTCTCTTATCCATTACATACGGCCAGCTCAAACCAGGCCAAACATCATCATCATCATAATCATATTATAATCATTATCAAAACCCTATATGGTCCTACGTCATCCTAATCCCATCCAAACATCCATATGTAATCCATAACATAATTCATAATGCAACATTCACAATCATATGTTAGGATGTCTTTATACATTCACAGTGCATAATTATATACACATATAACATACAGTACATGCAATGCATGATAAGTAGGAAAATATATTAGAAAGTATCACTCACAAACTTGGCGGAATCCAAAAGCTCTCTTTTCGGATTATGACATTTGGCAGCTAGGAATATTCCTGAAACACCAATATTGGACAATAAAGGAAGTACATTAGAATACAGACAATTACAACCTTAACTCTTAAAGCTACTCAAACAACTCTATAAATTCTGCAGAAATTTCAGTAGAACCTCCCCTATAACTAGGACATTACCTTGCTGAAACAAAAAAAATAACACTTTTAAAAATCAATCACACTCATATCAATCGATTTCAACTCAATAATCCCCTCCTGAGTCTCCATACTCAATAACATCACAATCATCTCAATTCTTCATATATATATATAATCATAAACTTTTCTTATTTCTTAAAATTATTTATTTATTTAAAATTTCTTTAGTAACTATATAAAGAAAAATTCATTTAATATAACTTATAAACTATTCATTTATTAATATATTTTAAAATCATTACTTTTCTTTAAATCATACATTATGAAGAAAATTATATAATTGTCTAAAATTCATTTCATACATAAAGGAGTATTTCATAACTTAAAATTATTTAATATATCATTTCAAATTTAAATTAAAACAATATATATAACTCATATAAATAAATTCATAAAAATTAATATTTAAAGAACTACATAATATTTAAAAATAAATTAAATTTATTCATAATATAAAATTTCATGAAAATTTATATAAACCTCAAATTTTTTAATTAATTCAACGAACATAAATTTAACTCTTAAATATATAATTACTTTAATTAATCTCACTTATTAACAAATAACTATATAATTAAAGAAAATTATCAATAATATTATCTCATATTAACAATTTCATTTAAAATATAAAATTCATCTCAATAAATTCATAGGAATTCATATTAATCTCAAATTCATCAATTAACATCAAAAACATAAATATAATTCATATAAATATATATACATTTCTAGCGATATATGGTCCGAAATTTAAGCATCATAGCGAAATTTAAGGGTTTCGGACTTACCCCTGCTATGGACGGTGGAACTGGAGGACGTGGAGGATACCATCTTGTTCGTCTCCACGCCCGGAGTCTAAAAAAATATCACTCGCCGTCAATTTGCCGGAAAATGGCCTAAAAGCTTCGGTGTCCAATTTCTTGGTCTGTGTTTCCGGCAAGTTTCAGGGGGCAAGACAGGTACCAGTGGAAAGCTCTCATTGAAAGGAGAAGAATGGGACCAATTTCATCGGAATCGGCCGGAATCGTGTTGGAAAGTCGGAGTCTCCGAAAAACCTTCTCTCCTCGCGTGCGCCGCCGTCCATCTTTGGTTCACATCGCCGCTGCTCCATAGGGGTCGCCGGACGATGGGCTAACCAGTGGTGGTGGCGATGCAGCCCACCGCCGGCCGAAGCTATGGTTTCCGACACCTACAGCCTCCTCTCTCTCTCTCTCTCTCTCTCTCTCTCTCTTTCTTTGCCCGATCTGCCCAAATGATCTGATTGGCTCTCTCTCTCTCTCTCTCTCTCTCTCTCTCTCTCTTTCTTTGCCTGATCTGCCTAAATGATTTGATTGGTCCAAAATTATTTTGGACCAATCAGATGAAATATGCATATAAAAACTTTTTTTTTATAATAATAATAATAATAAACTTTAAATAACATAAATTAAATTAATTTTTTTTTTAAAATTTGAAAATTAATTCTTTAATAATTAGACTATAATAAAATTACAATATAATTAATTAATTCATAAATATTTCCATAAAATATTTCTATTTCATGAAATATCTATATATAAAATTCTTTCATTACTATTAAACATATATATATACATTTTTAATATTATAATAAAAGTTTAAAATATAAATTTTCATAATTCTTTTAATAATAAATAATACTATTTTCAACATTATAATAATATAAAGATTTTTAATAACTAATCTCATATAATATTTTCATTACCTTAAATACATTTACATATATCATGTAAATATAATTAATAAGCACAAATAATTAAATAAATATATTTTCTTATAAAATACTATTTTTAAAATAATTAAAAATTCAGGTCATTACAATTAAATCCAATTAAAATAAACTTTTCTCCTCTTTCACTTTCTTCGCATAGTTTAGGTTTTGTGTTTTCTTTTATTTCTATGTTTTGTTACTATTATTAGGATTTACATTGGGGAATATGTGACTCTCCTAGAACCTATAAGGGCAAGAGAGAGTATCCCCTAATTTGATTTATGTTATAAATTTAATATTTCTATTGCTTTATTTATTTATTTTTTCTATTGCTTCTATTATTTCTTTTATTGCTTTACTTTAATAATAGTTCATGCATATTTAATTGTTCATATATTTATATCTGCTCATGAAATTTATTTTAAGCCATTAAGCATTAAATTTGCCAAACTAATTAATTGAACCGAAAATTTAGTCTCCGAATCCTCTTTGGTAATTGAGGACTAGTGCACTTTTTCTATTGTAATAATAATATGAGTCAAATGAGTTTTTCCTTACTTTTTCCAATTAATAAATAAATTAAGATAGCGACTCCCAAAATACTTTTCAAAATCAACCAATCTGAACCTGTGGGTTTCATCGTGAGTACAAACCCAAATGAGCATTTCGATTCCCTCTAGCGGATCGGATCGGTACTCGGGCGAGGTCTCACAAATGGATGAGAGATAGTTCTACTGGTTGTGTATGGTCATAATGATAGAGAAGGAAGGAAGAGCCTTTGGGATAAAATTCCTAGCATTTCAGCAAATATGAATGAAGCTTGGATCTTACAAGGGGACTTCAACATTGTGTTGAAAAGTCAGGAGAAATTGGGAGGTGTAGATGTCACATCCCACTTTTGGGATATGACGGTCCTAGGGCATGGGTAAGCCTAAAGCTACCAAAAACCCGTAGAACCCACGCCTGCTGTCAAATCCAATATGGTATCATGCACTAACCACAAATAACATATGCAAATTTACCCAAGATCTAAACCTAATTAACATCTATTCACTTCACATTATGAACCCAATTAATTAAATCATAACAACCATCTTTCTTATTTATCAATTAGCTTGTACATATTCCTTATCATCATATTGAAATTTATTTTCATAAGTCTTCTATCGTCATTATACAACATACATTCATAAATCTATATTTCCTTTA
>CATKHJ010072617.1:0-18430 GCA_949750685.1 Vernicia montana | reverse complement strand
TTTATAATTTATATATATATATATATATATATATATATATATATATATATATATATATATATATATATATATATATATATATTTTATTTTTTTTTATTTTCTAATTTAAACTAACCATAATAATTATATACATCCATTATCATCCATCATATGCATGATTAAACACATACATACATAGATGCATGATAATTAGAATTTGGCATTGTGAATTTCGGAGTACCTCTTTTGTACTTTTCCGCCTCTCTCTCTCTCTCTCTTTCTCTCTGCGATTTTTATTTTTATTTTTATTTTATTTTTTTACCTTTTTGCTTCTTCTTCTTCTCCTCCCACTATCGATCTTCACGGTCTCTCTCTCTCTCTACTCTATTCATTGAATTTAGGGTTTCAAGCTTCAGCTCTCTCTCTCTGACCACCTATTTACTCAAATCTCGAGCTGTATTTGTTTATTTTTAAATTAATTTTATTTTTCATTAATAAGACCTAGATTTCTGCTCCGACTTTTAGGGTTTACAGATCTACACAGCTTCTGCTTCTACCTTTGCTTAATAATCTCTTCTCTTTCTTAAGATGTTTTGGAAGCTCACAGCTCTCTCTGCCTCCTCTCCTGTGAGTGATAATTTATTTTATTTTACTTTTGATTTCTTGATTTTGAGCTTTGCCAGCTTTGCTCAATGCTTATGCTTATGGTTGAGTTTGAACTGTTTTGTTTTGATTGGATGGTTTTGTGAGCTTGTGAATATGTCAATTCTAATTTCTAATTGAAGCTTTGTTTTTTACTTCTTGAGCTTGATGGGTTTTTGTTTAGGACTCATTTGACTTGGTATTTAGTAGTTTTGGTTGCTGAAATTTATGCCTTAGTTTGCTTTTTTAATCAATGAATTTACTTCTAGTAGCACAAGAACTGCGGGGCAATTATAGGTTTTTTATGCTTGCGTTTAAAATTTGAATGCTGACTGTTCAATTATTATTCGTAGTTTTTTCCCCCTAATGAAGGGAGCAATAAAATGCTGTTTTAGTTTATATTTACTGTGTGTATTTATGAAATGGAGACCGTGATGTGGAATAAAGTTTGAGTCTTGTATTTATTATTTATAGGTTTGAATTTTAAATTTGAAGCAGTATCGCTGATGAATTAACAGGTTCTACTTTTCCAATTTTGCTAATTGACTTGTTACATGGTCAATTGTGCTGGGCCCATAAGTTTTTCTAATGACATTGAATTCTTCTTATTTGGTGATTTTATTTTCAGAAGCAAACTTTTTTAGATTTTAAAAAATCAGTAAAGTGCATTACTATTTGCTTCTGTTAAATTGTTTTCTTTTCTGGTTTATACTGTTCTAACCTGCTATTGCTTTTGTAGGTGGAGTCCGTACTGGACAAGGAAAATTTCACATTGGAAGAGCTTCTGGATGAGGAAGAAATAATCCAAGAATGCAAAGCTTTAAACAGTCGTCTCATCAATTTGTAATTTTCTTTTCCCTCTATTTCGCCTGAACTTACTTCTTTATAAATATTACATCTTCTTTTTCTAGGCATTGTTTTGGGGATATGTTATAGAGTTGATTTTGGTGGATCATACTTTTTTTTTTTGTTTGCAGTCTAAGAGATAGAGCGCAGGTAGAACAGTTATTGCGGTATATTATTGAAGAAGCTCCTGAGGATGCTGAAAGCAAACGAGCATTCAAGTATGCCACTTCAACTCATAAAAGTGAAAACTTAGCTTGTTTCTGATAACTTACTTTCTTTTTTATTTTTTAGGTTTCCCTTCATTGCCTGTGAGATATTTACATGTGAAATTGATGTTATTCTTAAGACTTTAGTGGAGGAAGAGGAGGTAGGTTTCAGCATTCCCTTTACATTTGACTTTGTTTCAATCCTGGAAGCTTATGTGGTGATGAGCTTTTTTATCTTCTGATCTTTGTTTTTTTTCCTGCTATTGTAGCTAATGAACTTGCTCTTCTCTTTCTTGGAACCAAACCGACCTCATAGTGCTTTGCTGGCTGGGTATTTCAGCAAGGTATGCTGTTGAGTGCTTTACATCTAGTTCTTGTGATGCCTTTTTAGAGTTCTTTTCTTATATGTTTTCTCTTTTGTTAAACTACTTTTTTGATGCTATTTGCTGTTGCTTTTTAGGTTGTTGTTTGCCTTATGGTACGCAAGACTGTCCCACTTATGAACTATGTTCAAGTGAGTGACTGTTTTCCCTGAAGTCTGGATTCTGTTACCAATAATGTCTGTTATCTTATTTCTGTAAAGTGCACATGAGGTCTACCTAGTTTTCAATAAATGTTGCATGCTAAAATTGTGCACGCTGAATTAACTTATGTTATTTGTAAACTATGTTTGTTACCATGGCTAGTCTCATGAAATATTTTTGTTTATTCACTATTTAAACTTTGCAGGCTCATCAGGATGTTTTCCGCCAATTGGTTGATTTAATTGGAATAACATCCATCATGGAGGTAATTGAGATACTTGAATATGACAGTGGTTTCTGTTTAATAAGTTTTCACTTTTAATTTGTCCTGTTGATTTTTGACATTGACTGCTTAATGCAGGTTCTGGTTCGGCTGGTAGGCGCTGATGACCATGTGTATCCCAATTTTATTGATGTGATGCAATGGTTGGCTGATTGCAATTTGCTTGAAATGATCGTGGACAAATTGAGCCCTTTTGTAAGTGACAATCTGCCATATTGTTGAGAGAATTCACAGTTATATTTTGATGATTGCATCTCTCTCTCTCTCTCTCTCTCTCACACACACACACACACACACACACACACACACACATACACATACACAACTGATGATATTTATTGCTTTATTACTGTCCCTGCTGGATGGTTAAGCCATTCTCCTTATATATGTTGTTGGCTATTGAAACAACACTTTCTTAATTTACTCGGTGCTATTTACATGTAGATTTTTACTATTTTTTGATGTAACCAGATCTCTCTGTCTTTGTGGTTAATGTAACTGAATGGTGGGAAATTTCTCGGAAAACCATCTCAAAATGATTGGTTCATAATTTAGATAAACTGAAATAGAATTGGTAAATAAATTTCCCAGTTTGGCTTGTTTTTGATATATATATATATTTTTATGTGCACATAGTTACATTCATGTACGTTTACATTTTGTGATTTTTCGTCATACATACGTGGACACATATTGGTTGTGTGGGATAATGGACTCTTGAATGGCAGTCAATTCTGTTAACCTCCTGGTTTAGTTCAGTTTCTCAATTTCAATCCTTTTTCAAGTTTTTGGGTTTTCTTATACAAATGTGTTATTATGGATTTGGGGTTATTTGGGAGGCAGATGGTGCATATGATGTATCAGAACATCACGTTTTGTATTGGCAAGAATGCCTGCCATAAATAGAGTTTGAGTTGGTTATCTTTTGCGGGCAAGAGGGTGACTGATGAGCCCATTTTGTGAAATTTCTGAACTTCTAATTTTGTTTAATTTGTGCACTGTTACCACGTTAGCACTGTTTCATTAAGCAATAAGCAGCCATAAATAGAAATACTGTGGCTCTGCATTTTCTTGTGGGCTTTGAGAAATACAATGTGTGTGTGATTTCTTTTTCCTCTGTTTTCTTCAATCTAAATCTACTAAGATGAATTGTAAAAATGCTAGAAGACCCACAATGAAGGAAAGTATAGAATTATTTAGTGATAGTAAAATATTTTATAATGAATGTGTAGTGTCATCCTTTGCATCTATTTCAGTTATCTTACATCTTCTTTTGCATGAATCAGAGCTCTCCTGAAGTTCATGCTAATGCTGCCGAAACATTATGTGCAATAACTCGAAATGCTCCCTCAGCATTGGCTACTAAACTCTCTAGTCCAAGGTTTACAAGATTCCGTGCTCCTTTATACTGATAGTAAAATTTGGTTAATCTCTCTTTTCCTTCATATATGTATTCATGCTGGTCTTGAAAATTTTCCTCGTGCAGTTTTGTTGCAAGAATATTTGGTCATGCATTGGAAGATTCACATTCAAAATCTGGCCTTGTGCACTCACTTTCTGTGTGTATATCTTTACTGGATCCAAAAAGATCTGCAATTTCTTCCCCCTTGATGCATTCTTTCCGAAGTCAACATATTTATGAGTCTCCAATCCCTGTAAATCCAGAGACTATTAATGCAATGCTGCCTAAACTAGGTGAGTGATTTTATGTTTCTGTCGGACCAAATAAATAAAAAGCAAGTTTAGTTGCTGGTGATGTCAAAATTGGTTTTTAGATGTGGAGAAACAACTCTTGATTTTTCCTAATTGGATTTTTTTTTTTGTTTTGGAAAAAAGAAGGGGAGGGAGGGGGGGTGGTGTTGGGGAGGAGAGGGTATCTTTTGCCCCCCTTTAGCTGTTCATAATTGCTACATGTTTCAGATACTTGTGTTATTAGGATTTTTGTATCACACTCAGACTGAATCCGTAATTTCAGTGCAATGTTGAAGGGTAGAAGAGGGAATTGACAAAAATGGTTCCTTTTTTTTTTTTTTTTTCTAATTCTCTCATATTATTTCCCATGTCTTTGTTGATATTTAATATTACGCTACTCCTTTGCAGGTGACTTGCTTATGCTACTGAGTGTGTTGTCTGATGAGAAAATTTTACCTACGACATATGGAGAACTGAAGCCTCCTCTTGGAAAGCATCGTCTAAAGGTTTATCATGCTTTTTCTATAAACTTGATACAGAAGCTAGTGTAGAATGTTAATCCCATGCTGTAATCCCAGTGGGTTAGATTAGGAGAGTTGGGTCCTATTTTTCCTGAGCTTGGGATTATTTTCTTATAAATTGTTGTCTTAATAAGATTGTCTACAGTTCTTAGAACATGTAACATATTGAGTGTAAATTGTTGTTTATATAGAAAACATAATTTGTTGTTGGAGAATTAACTTTTTTCATATTCCTTTTAGATTGTTGAGTTCATTGCTGTGCTACTAAGAACGGGGAATGAAGCTACCGAAAAGGAATTAGTCAGCTCGGGAACCATTAAACGGGTTCTTGATTTGTTCTTTGAGTAAGTTGTTACGTCATTTTGAGATTGAATTCATGTATTGGCAAATTATTGAAGTTGGTATTCGTTTTGTTCCCTTCACTAATCGTGCAAAATTTATGGTGTTTTGATTGATACAGGTACCCATACAACAATGCATTGCATCATCATGTGGAGAGTATTATATTGTCATGTTTAGAAATGAAGAGCGACGCTATGGTTGATCACCTTCTTCAAGAGTGTGATTTGATTGGAAAAATTCTCCAGACTGATAAAAACCCCATTATTTCAAGCGATCTTAATCAGGTATATAGATGTTAATGTTTTGTTGAACAATATTTTGCTAGATGATGCAAATCTATGTAACTTAAACCGATAATAACTTATATTTGTATGTGTGAATTGATGAGCCAATGTTAAAGAGAGAGAGAGAGAGAGAAAGAGGAGGGGGAGCATAAAAACAAATGTACTATTTTTTCAATTTTATATTTTAGTTATTGCACCATCTTCAGTGTTCTCTCTATTTCTTTCTCTTCAATATACGTGGCATTTGGATTCTGCATTTCCTTTTTGAGCTTTAGATGATAGTATCTATCCTTGTGCAGCCGGCTGTGCCTGCTGCTGGAAAACAGGCTCCACGGGCAGGAAATCTTGGTCACATTACTCGAATTTCTAATAAGCTTGTTCAGTTGAGAAGCACCAATAGCCGCATTCAGAAATATCTACAGGTGGGTGGTAAGATAATGCCGTTTAAATGTCTTTTAGGGAATGCAATGTTTGTTTAAGAAGTCTGCAGAGTTTAAATTATGGGGAATTTCTTGATTTTTGTGGTGTTGACTTCTCTCTTCCTCTGTAGTGGGGTTACCTTTTTTCCTCGAGAACAATTTCAAAATATTCTATGATATCTTTGATGGGAACTAGGCTTCCATTGTTTAGCCTTTTTTTCCCCTTCCAATTATCTCATCTCTTGTCAGTATATCTTTGGATATGTGGTTATGTTGTTGGAGTGTTATTTTGGATTAATGTCTTTGCTAATACAGCTTTTGTTTGTTTTCTCTAGGAAAATAGTGAATGGAATGAGTGGCAAGCTAGCATTTTGCAAGGGCGGAATGCAGTTGAAAATGTCTTTCGGTGGGCTTGCGGGTATGCTTTTTCCCCACATATGTTATGCATTGTATTCAATGAGCTGTAATTAAAGTGCCATTTCGTGGAAAATTTGTGTGTACATTCATTAACAGCAATTGTGGCTGTAATCATACTTCTGGCTTGACTGGATAGCCTTTGATGCTTGTTACAAATGGTATTTATCAGTGTTTTAAGAATTGGACCGGACTAGGAACCGGCCATTGGTCTGGTCCGATTGCTTAAAAAACCAGATCTGTCAAAACGACGTTGTTTTGACATAAAAAAAAAAAAAGAAAAATAAAAGAAAAAAAATAAAAAGAGCCGATCGGACTGGTAAACCGAACCGGTGACCTGACCGGTTCAATCACCAGTCCGGTTTTTAAAACACTGGTATTTATTTAAACAATAAAGATGTAAAGAGCAACAAAGGCAAAATGGTGTGTAAATCTGTGAGTCATCTGCCTATTTTGAAATAAAAATGCATGCCTAGATGTTGAAATGTTTTGGGGTAAAACATACTAATATTTAAAGTTGAAATTTATGATTTGTATGAGCTTTATTTATTTATTGTATTACCATGGCAAGTTACGGTCAGATGTACTATTTACTGCAAACTGATTGAAGATATTGATCTCCCTATTTTACTCTAGATAAAAATATTTTAAAACTGTCTTCAGCAAGTGGAGCTTGATAAATTGGTATTTCAGCTTCATTTTCCCTTCCCTAGCTATGCAATTGTCCTGCTATCGAACACGCCTACCACATATTTCTCTTTTTCCTCTAAATCTAGTATTTTTTTAGTATATTGTTGGTGGATTTATTTGACTGGGTGAACAAATCAAAGTTGAGGCCTTCTTTTTCCACTCTTGTTGGATTATTATTTTAGATATTTGACTAGGAGTAGAGGTAGAACAAATAGAAATAATAATGATTCCGAGTAATTTTGTAGAGATTATGTGGTAATGGCTGGCAATTCTTAAATTTCACTATCAACTATCAAGTATAACTTTAATGTTTGAATTCATGAAAAAAAGAGTGTTTGAATAATCAGATTGCAAATGAATTTTTGGTGGCTTCTAATTGGCAATGGAACTAGAGATGGTAAACTCACTTCTTTAATTTGATTGATGTTTGGATATGATGGTTGCAAACTAGTCAAGGTTTTCAAGAAAGAGTGGGAGAATGCCAGTACAAAAATTCAAGCTTTCTTAGATGCTGTAAGAATATAAACAGGGGATTTTGTAGACTGGAGAATGGGAGAATAATATGTTTGTATTCAGAATTTAAGTTAGTATTTTTGGTAGTTGGTAGCTGGTATAGCTATGTGGTGAATGCAAATTGAAATGATACTGCAGTTTAATTTGTCTTCATCAAGGCTTTGTTTGGGAGAGGAGGAATAGGAAAAAGGAAAGGAAAAAGCGGTTGGATGAGAGTTATTCCTTGTTTGGGAATTTAATTAGCTTGGAAGAGAGAGGATAATGAAAATTGACTTTGCTTTCCCTTCAAAATTGAGGGAATAAGAGTTATCCCTTCCTTGTAACTAAATTTTTTTTTTTAATAAGACTATTTTACCTCATATCCTTTAAACATCCAAACATAAAATAATTACCATCTCATTTTTTTTCTTTCTATCCCATGGATTGAAGATTACCTTTTTCCATTGTAATCCGTCTAAAACTCCCAACATAATATAAAGGATTGTTGTACTATTTGTTTCAAATTTTTATGTTACCTAGAGTTACAAGTTGCAACAACATATTTCTGCTTTTTGAGTTTGAATGTAGTATTGTGATGCTCTAATCTTCTTAAACTGTCATTGAAGTTTTTCATTTTATATCTCCTTGTTTTTTGCAGCCGCCCAACAGCTTTGCAAGATAGGAATAGGGATAGTGATGAGGATGATCTTCATGACAGAGATTATGATGTAGCAGCTCTAGCAAATAATTTGAGCCAGGCTTTCAGATACAAAATGTATGGGAACGAGGATAATGAAGAGGTATGTTGTGACTTTTTTTTTTTTTTCATTTAATGCTTATCATCCCTTTTTATCTTTTCATTATTTTCTCTATTTATTTTACTGGGTTTGTGGTTCTTGACCTTTACCACTCCCTCTCTCCCCCCCCCCCCCCCCAGCACAAAAAAAAAAAGAAAAAGAAAAAGTCGGTCTTTACTTCTTATTATCCTTGTTGCAGGATAATGGAGGCCTTGATCGAGATGATGAGGTACCATTTAGATTTTCTCACCTTCTCCTTATCTTTCTCTGTGTTTGTGTGTTTCTAGTATGCATGGCTACAAGATGAAAAGGGGAGGGGAAAGGAAAATCTTCACTGAGTTATGTTTGGAAAGTTGAAAGTTAGGTTAGAAGAGGAGGGGGATGAGTATTTTTATGGGAAAAGTACAAAAAAGTACCTTGTGGTTTTGTGCTTTTACACTTAAAGGTCTGATTTAATTTATAAAGAGCCCCACAATGATAAATGAATCCCACACATCGTATTAAAAATTGTTTTTTTTTTTCAAAAAACTTGCTACGTCAGCAGTCACTAACGGTGTTAGGAGTTTTGTACTAAAAATGCTAATGGTAGAAAGCATAAGGTATGGAAATGTCACCCCAAAAAAAAAAAAAAAAAACATAGACCTTTAGCTTTAAGTGTGAATGAATGGGAGGAAAGGGAATTGAACCTGTAAAATGAAGCAACAAATCCATATAGTTTAACTTTGTTTTAGATTGTCAATATAATAACAAGGATAAAAGGGACGCTTGAAAAAAATGGTTATTTTTGCCCTCAAGTGAAATTTTTTACATCCCTAATTGGGTCGTAATGATTTTCGGTTTTTTTCCTTATAGAAGGGGAATGATTACACTCCTTTGAGAAGGGAGATTTCCCTCCATTCTCATCCCTTCCCCTCCATTTACCCCATAGTCATGCATAGGTGGTGTTGATGAAGTTTTTCTATATAGAAAGATTACAAGGGGTAAGATGTGAAGCATAGGTATTACATAGATCAGAATGAAGTTAATAAATTTTGTTTACTATTAAATTTGACGTTAATTATGTTGTTTGTATATTTGATATGCAGGATGTCTACTTTGATGATGAATCTGCTGAAGTCGTTATATCATCCCTGAGACTTGGTGATGACCAAGGGAGGTGAGTATTTTAGCCAGTGTAATGTGACTGGTTAAAAGTTCTATATGTTCCTCTTGCAATTCATTTCTCTCAACTTGTGGATTGAAAATATTCTTGGGAAAGCTGAATGGAAAAATATGCTATTGACTTGTACTGCATCATTTGTGGTGGGAAGCTGCATCTCAAATTAGGCTACACAAAAGAAAATCTAATGCTCCTATTGAAATGCCATGATGCTTTTGGCCTGAACAAAGACCTGTAATAAGGTTTGGCAGGTTCCTGACACATGCGTAGACTTATCCTATGCAATTTATTTTGGACATTAGAATTTTGAGGTGGTGCATTTTTCATTCCTTGTAATAAAGAGTGCAGCATTTTGGAAATTCTCCTGAACAGATTAGCGAGTCATCTGTTCGTGAACGAATAACACAATCTTTTCTTAATGCAGCAGTCTATTCACAAACTCCAACTGGTTCGCATTCCAAGAGGACAGAGCTGGTAATGCCCCTGTGAGTACATCACCTACAGAGATGATGGACGATGTAAACTTGAATGGAACTGCTAATGGTGGTAACAGCAGTAGTGATGATGAGGTGGTAGTTGGAGAAGATGATGAGTTGACCGAGAGCAAAGAGACACTCAATTCTGCATCTACTTCTAACACAAACTTTGCCAATGGCTTTACTGGGGGTGTTCCCATTCCACAAAGTGAGAAGGCAACTACTCCCCATGATATTGGATTCTTCAGATTTGATACTCCAGACAATGAAGACATGTTTGGAGATAGGCCATTCCCTGAATGGGTGGGATGGGGAGAATCATCAGATTTGCAAGTAGGCGGGTCAAGTTTGAATCCATTTGAAGATCACGATAACTCTGACGTCAGTCTTTCCAATCAAGCGGAGGTAGCAACTCCTGAAGTTAATTCTCCCTCAAGTGGGGATTCCCCATTACCAAATGGCTCATCATCCTCCAAGGATTCTAGTGATGGGACAGTGAGCAGTGATACAAGCCATAAATCTGCAACTGTGCCCTCATTGTTTGAAGAGGATGTTGAATTTGTTGGTGTGGAATTAGAAGGAACCGAGAAGGCAATGGAACAGGCTCTCAAAGAGGGTATAGTTGGTGAAGCAGGACCTCTAAAGAGAAACATTATCCCGAAGGTTCCGGAAAAGGAGAATTCTGATGATGGTGGAGCTGGGATTAAAGAGTTCAATGATGCAAATTATTGGAGGGTTGATCAAGAGGTTGCTGTTCTGGAGTGATGGTAGGTTCATCCTGTTTGGGTTGGCCCAAAAGGGAAAATTTGGATCCTACAGCCACAGACCCCATTTTTGGTTGGTAAGGGCTCTTGCATCGGACATATATGTACAGTGTATTTTTGTTTACAAAATGGGGATTGGATGGTAGGTTGTGCTATGATTTTACTGTTGTTAGTTACTGTTACACTTATTGTTGTCTATTATTCAAGGTTTTGTTTCTTTCCTGTCATTAACTCTCAACATTTCGCTCATCCATCATATTTATATTTAAATTTCATTATGGCCAGTAGTGTTCTTGGGTTTTCTGATTTGTTTCTTGATGATCGAGTTGCTCTGCTGCAACGGTGTTTTGAGTATTTTTTTGCATTTATTCTTTGCACAAGCTAACTAAACTTTGCTACAGTTGTCAGAATTTTTTTTGGGTCAAATCATTATATTTGAATTTGATGATAGGATGACATCAATATTCAAGTTCGATAGTCTGGTGCTTTCATTGCATGTGATAATGTTATTTGTATGCGTTTAGACCTGACTCAAATTTTTTTTTTTCTTTTGCAACAAAGACCTGATTCAATTATTGGATTTGATGAGGCTAACATTAATGATTCTAAACTTTTGCCAAGTCCTAATTCCATCGAAGGTTGAACTTTGACCTAGAATGGGAAGTCTGACCTTTATTTATTTATTTATTTATTTTTTATTTTCACCAAAAATAAAATAAAATTTATACATTAAAAATCAGTTATGATTTATAACCGGATGTAACACTTAAGTATATTTAAAAAAAGAAAATCAAGCAAACCATCAATCAATAAATAAGTGAGAGTTTTTAATTAGTTGTGATCTGATTGATCTTTTTATTCTTTTTAAGTGTGAAAAGTAAAAGATTTCATATTCGAATCTTTTTAATTTTAAAAAATATTAGAGAGAAAAGATTACTTTCTGTTGTGTAGTTATGTGTTTCTATTGAGTATTTCTTCTTTCTAGTATCAAAATAATAATAATAAATAAATAAGTGATAATTGAAAAAATAATTACTAATAGAAACAAATATATATTTTTTTATTTAAATACTTAGGTGTATCTTCAAGTCAAATATATCAAATAAAATACATTTTGATTCTTGAAGTTTTAATCCTTTATCATTAGATTAAGAATTCATTAGTGAATTCAAATCTAATTTAAGTATGCTCAATTTATATAATAAAAAACATAATGCTAAATTGAATTAGTGCTCAAAAGAAACACAATTTTTAGCCTATTTAATTTGAAGATGGAATCTTGATAGATGGGTTATAAGTGACAAAATCAATTTTTTTTTACTAAATAGTTTGCCTAATTATTTTTTAGAAAATTATTTAATGTATTTAATACATATAAAAATAATATATCTTACACTTATAAATTATAATTAAATAATTATCATCTAAATTTATAAAAAATAAGTCCCCACATAATTATGAGAGATAGTGTATTATTTTGGTGTGTTGTGTGAAGCTATAAAAATTGGGGAAAAAAAAAAAAAAAAAAAGAGAAATTAGTATGTAGGGCAGGAGCATATTTTTTTTAACTACATAAAAATGAAGGTATATAGGTATTTCTCCATTCTAATCGTTAATGGATTCACATATATTTTATTATGCATGACCAACCAACTCCCACCACGTGTACAATACCGAATCTTCTAGACGTGCCATGCAAAAGCTGGGTTTGGCTGGATATGAAAACGAATCCATTGTCGATCTTCTGGAATGCTCTGAAATCCAAACAGAAGAAGAAGATGATAGAAGTTATTTTAAACGACAGGTTGGGGAAGAAAGTTCGGGTGAAATGCAACGAGGACGACACCATCGGCGACCTCAAGAAGCTAGTCGCTGCTCAGACTGGTACTCGACCCGATAAAATTCGGATCCAGAAATGGTACACTATCTACAAAGACCACATTACCCTCAAGGACTATGAAATTCACGATGGCATGGGACTCGAGCTCTACTACAATTAATTTCCTCTCTACTGCTTCTTGTCATCTTGTGGTACTCTTTTTCTCTAATATTCTCTATTCCATAGATCATAAATGTGTTTAGTATTTAATAAGTTAATTAATGGACTAGATTATACTTCATTAAGAACTCTGTTTAGATAATTATCTTGCGTTTGTGTGTGTGCCCCTTTGTAATTGGATGTTTTAATTGAATTTCATTGACTTTGAATCACAAAACCTTTATTTAATTATTTTTTTTGTTAATTAAGCTCTAATTAGATTTTAGACTTGCAATCTTACAATTTTTTTTAGTAACTGGTATACAATTCATTTATAAATAATATAATTTAGTAATTGCAGAAAGTATATAGAAATCCAGAAATCTAATAAACTTCATTTAGATTTGTAATATTTAAAGCAAGTTTTGAAAATGTAATTTATAGATTTTTTTTTTTAATTAGAGAAATTGAATAAACTGGAACAAACATATAATAAAATTTATTTACATTATGTAATTGAAAAATTAATGTAACGCCAAAACATGTCTAAAATAGTCTGGATGGTGGGGAGTGATACATCTTATGTTCGACTCTTCCAAAAATTATTATTAATTTAGTAAGAGATGTTAAAGTAGAGGACTATAAAATCAAATCAAATTGTACTAAACAATCAACTCTTTTCCACTCAATTTTTCCCACCGAACTTTGAGAGAGTATCTATTTGCACTTCGTAGAAATAGCACCAATTCACTTCCAGTTCACACTTCTATTGAAAAAAGGCATATTTAGAAAATAAAATTTCAACTTATAGACCTCTACCTCTAAATCTGCATATCTTAAAATGACCAACTGATACTAGTGATCTAGGTTTCCATATCTAAAGGACAAAATGAACATCAGAAATATAAAAAGTAGGAAAAAAAATCAGTAAACTATATTACTGATATGTAAGAAGATGAAAAAGTCCTATTATTAGCTACAATCTCCCACTTTCCTGATCACTACTTTAAGAAGGGATGTCACCATTGTTTTTATCTGTCAAAGAGGTAAAATTGCTGAATGCTATACTGGCAAGTCTACTGTACTCCCAGTTTAATTGCCTGATATCTTAAATGCCAGTGTGAATTCAATGTTAGAGCTTGCCTGTATCCGTTGAATGTGAAACCGAGTCATTTCTCTCCCTTTATGTATTTTACACGCAACCTTAAAATATGTTTTTCTTGTATTGAAGCTTAATGATAAGTTGTCATTTTGTTTCTACCTTGATATGTATTATTAATATTTGCACTTTGCACAAGTGATGGACATTGAAGTTCAATCCTATGAACAAGGAATATGAAATCTATGAATTGGGGCCACTTGAAAACAATTAAAGGATAAATCAAATTCAAAATTAATTCCTTTGTCCAAATAAAATGATAATCTATATTACCCTTAATGAACTAGGAATACAAAAAATAAACATTAGGCATAGTTCAAATGTTTTAGCTTAAGTGAAGTTAATTCAAAGATGGAATGGGCAGATCACATGGACATCAGATATACTTCATTTTGCACTAATTTACAAGGTATCAAATGGTGATTTTGAAAAAAAGGTGAAACTAGTAGAAATATCTTTAAAGATGAATTTTTAAAAATTACATATATGCTAGAGAGAATATGATGCAGTAGCATCCAGAAAACAGAATTTAAGTTTTTCTAGTTCAATTTGATTTTGGATTAGTTTTCCTTATTTGTTTAGTTTTATTATTTCAGTTTGTTTTAGGTTTCTTTTCCATCTTTATTTAGGATTCTTAATAAGTCTTTTATTTTGGTTAGGATTACTTCTTTTCGGCCAAGGATTATGATTTATCCTAATCAATATAAATTTGTTAGGGTTTTATCTTTGGATTTGATATGAATGGGAATGCTATTTTAGATTTGAATTTGATGGGATGAATGAGTGCAAGTTTTCTTTATAAATAGGATTGCACTCTAAAGATTTGTTGACTTTTGGTCTAATGGCCTTTGTGGAGAATGCAAGAAAGTATTTCCGTTTAGTAACAATATCCCTCACTCTCACACAAAGTGGTGAGAGTATATTAGCTTGAGATTTGAATTTTCATATTACATTGACTGTTCTATTCTTGTTCCTGATTTTTAGCATCCATGCACATCAATTGTTTAGACTTAAGCTTTCTTCAAAAGACATCATTAGCTAATTCATCTAGTTTAGTCATTTTTATTCAGCTGGTGATGTTCAATCTCTTAACAAGCCAGGTGGTTAACTTTTAATGGTTAGTCAATATGAGCGTTCTGTTTTTAGCATTTTTATTCCAAAGGAAAACCTGTATATTAATCAAAGTTTTGATGCCAAGATTTCATAGTTTTGTTATGCGTCTCTGTAACTGCTCCTTAAAATCCAAATAAGAGACCAGGTCAAGGGGGATTTCTTTGTTATTATTGGGAAGGTGGCTGCCATTGTCAGTCTGCTACTGGTGTTCTAAAGCTAATCACATGAGACGATTGTGGAAATAGCATTTACTTTAGTTTTGCATTGCTATCGTCAGAACACTGAAATTTAAAGTTTTGGTTATGATGTATTTGACTAATCCCAATATCTATTTCCACTGGGAACTTATATGATGGTTTAGATAATATTAGATCATTTGCACATCGAATACGGAATTAATTGACATTCAAACCTTATTTATATCTATCTACTGCATGTTTTTCTTATTCCCTTTTCCTGTACATTCCACTTGCTTTCTTCATGCAAATCCACAGACAGAATTAATATGCAATAATTCTCCTTACAACTACAGTAATCCTTCTTGATTGGATGCCTAATAATGTGTCGAGGCATCCCATCAGGGATTTTTTGTGGTGTTTGCCGTTAAAACATCCCTTTTAGCCATGGTGGTTTCATGTTAAATGTTCACTTAAAAATGCGGCTACAAGATTATATGTTGCATTAGATTGTGCTTTTGAATTTTGATGATATTCTTGTTTGCTTAATTATACCTTACAATGAAGAATGACAAGGTTGGAGACATCCTTTGGCTTTCATTTTCAATTTTTTTAATTGATGAACAATGGAATTGATAATGTAAATAGAGAATTGAGAGAATATATTGATTGATTGATTGATTGATATGTTGAGTACAAAGAATGAGCTCTCTATATATAGAGTTTATAGGAGAACCAAATATGGAAAAAAGACTATACAAGAATAATTACAAGACTAATTAGGCATGATTTAAGTAATATACATTAACATCTCCCCTCAAATTGAAGGTGGTGAAGAAGCAGCCATTTGAAATTTGCTCATAAGATTACGAAAGCGTTGAGGTGGATGGATTTTAGTGAAGATGTCAACAATTTGATCAATAAATGAAACTGAAATAAGCTTGATAGTTCCTTGGAGAACATGATAACGCACAAAGTGACAATCATTCTCGATGTGTTTGGTGCGCTCATGAAACACATCATTGTGAACAATCTAAATAGCATTACGATTGTCACACTGTAATGTTGTATGGGAAGAGTGCTCAATGCCCATATCATGAAGGAATCGTCGCAACCAGATTAGTTCAGAAGCAGTGTCAACAAGAGCTCGGTACTTTAGCTTCAGTGCTAGACTTGGATACGACAGTCTGCTTTTTTACTTTGACAAGAGATGAGTGAATCATCAAGAAAGAAACAGTAGCCAGTGGTAAACTGACGATCAGTGGGATCTCCAGCTCAATCAACATCATAATAAGCTTTCAATTCTAGTGAAGATGAGCTAGAAAATTGAAGACCATGAAACAAAGTACCCTTGACATACCAAAGAATACGAAGTACTACTGCAAAACGAGTGGTACGAGGAACATATATGAATTGACTGACTATATGAACTGCATAGGCAATATCAGGTCGAGTGATAGAGAGATATACAAGACTGCCAACCAGCTGTTGATAAAGAGTGCCATCACTGAGAGGAGTACTATCAGTTGGAGAAAAATGAGCATTGGCCTCGATTGGAGTACTAACAATTTTCTCATTTGTGAGTCCAGCGCGAGAAATAAGATCTGTGGCATATTTGGCTTGAGACAAAGAATATCCAGTGGAATCAAATGAGAACTCGAGACTAAGAAAATAATTGAGTTGTTCCAAATCCTTCATCTCAAACTTACTGCTAAGAAACAACTTAAAATCACTGAAGCCTTGCAAATCACTACCAGTTATTATCATATCATCAACATAAAGAAGTAACATAATGCATCCTCTATTAGTCTATCGAATGAACAAAGCATGATCATAAGGACTGGATTGAAAACCAATCTGACTAATAGTGGAACTAAATTTTGCAAACCATGCTTGAGGAGCTTGTTTTATGCCATAAAGAGCTTTTTGAAGGCGATAAATCGTATTAGGAAGATGATCATAGCCAAGAGGAGGTTGCATATTGTAATATTCCACCCGATACAAGTCAAATGTATTGGAATATATGAGAATATGTCGAATAAGTATCGATGTCGGATAAGTATCGTAAAGTGAATAATGAGTATAGACTTAAGGTTATGATAAGTGAGGGTGACCTTGCGTACTATTAAATGAATATTTTCGAAATTTAAATAAATTTGAATTTTTAATCCTTTTAAAATAATAATTTTATATGAGAATATGTTTTTCTTGCATTTAAATTGATATTCAAAGTTATATATATATTTATGAATTAATAATGAATATTGGAATTAAAAAATCGATATTAGTTTATTAGAATATATTGATATTGATAAATTTATTATAAATTAATAATTGAGATTATATATTGATTTAATTATATTGTTATATTGAAAGTTGAAATGATATCGATTTATTCATATTTTATATATTGATTTATTTATATTGGTATATTGATTTAAAATGGTATTCATTTATTAATAATTTTTATAGTAATATTTGAAAAGATAATTAATTTAATTCTATTTAATATTGAAAATTGGAAATGATATGTATATATTTGATTATATTTAATATTGATATTTGAGATAATATAAATTATATTTATATTATCAAGTTAATATTTTAATTGAATTAAATATTTGGTAAAATAAAATATGAAATTAGATTTATTGTGAGTAATTAATTTAGTGTATATTAAAGAATTTTGAAATATATTGTGAAAAATATAAAGATTGATATTTTTATTTTAGTAATTATTTAAGTAATAAATATATTTATTTATATAATAATAATAATAATAATAATAATAATAATATACATGGTAGGTCGGCAGAGGATTAAAATATATATATAAAACCCACTGCCACCTCTTTGTACCGTCATTTTCAATTCACCTTTTCAATTGTAACTTTCTTTATAAGAGATACTTAACTACAAGAAAAAAAGAAAGAAGCTTAAGCCATGGAAAGAGGAGTTCCGTCTAGAAATGGCAGCGGGGCGGGTATGGGGCAGGTTTCTCATTATCCATACCCGTTTCGCGAACATTTATTTATACCCGTCCCGTTACCCGCCCCGCTACGAGGCGGGGCGAGTAATAAAATGGGACGGGTATCCGCGGGTTTACCCGTTTTAATTTTTTTTTCTTTAAAAAAATTATTTAATATTAATTTTTTATGTATATATATATATTCATTTATATCTTTTTTTTACATATTTATATAATATAATTTATCTTTTACATAAAAAAAATAAATTAAAAATTAAAAATTAAAAATGATATATTATATTATATATATATATATATATATATATATATATTTGAAAAATTAAAAATATATATTATATATAATCGGGACGGATTTTAGCATTACCCGCCCCGCCCCGAACCCGATTCGGGTTTTAAAATTAAAACCCGTCCCGCCCCATTTATTAACCCGCCCCATTAGAGGCGGGGCGGGCTAAATTGCCATCCCTAGGTTTTGGCCATTAACC
>CATKHJ010072585.1:0-10254 GCA_949750685.1 Vernicia montana | reverse complement strand
TGAATGTTATATAATGATGATTGATGACTTATAAAATAAATCTCAATATGATGATAAGGAATATGTACAAGTTAATTGATAAATAAGAATGATGGTAATATTGAATTAATTAATTGGGTTCATAATGTGAAGCAACTAGTTGTTAATCAGATTTTGATCTTGGGTAATGAGTATAAGTAATCATTGATGGTTGAACATAATTCCATATTGGATTTGATAACAGGTATGAGTTCTACGGGTGGTTGGTGCCCTTATGGCTACCCATGCCCTAGGACCGTCATATCCCAAAAGTGGGATGTGACAACTCAAGTCTTGTGAGACTCTAAACTCAAAATTTATTGTTTTATTGTATCTTGAGTGTGTTGGGTGAAATCCGGTGAAATCTATTGTAAGGGGCAAAATCCCAAAGAACTAAGCTTATAATGCTTTGGGTGATTTTCTAATTGTTAGTGGAACCCTAAATTGATTTGATTTAAGAGTAGTGGACGTAGGAAAGACAATTATGCTCCGAACCACTATAAATCTTGGCTAAGTTTTCTCTAACTCAATTTTCCTTGCTTATTTATTTGTAATTGGAACTTATTGCATATAGGGTGTTTATTTGCATTAGAATTTTTAATAATCCTATTCCCCCCCTACTCTCCCCTCTAGGATTGCCATACTTGGGACAATAATTTTTTACCCTCTCAAATTCTTAGAAGCGAGGATTGTGAACTTTTCTCATGAAAAAAGAGGCTATTGCCTTTCTCATTGGGCTACAGGGGTCAAAAATTAAACTTCACAGTTTGCTCTCACTTTAGCTTATTTTTATTCTCAAGATAGGGCAAAGTAAAGTTGGACTGCAATTTATTTTTCTTCCCCAACTCACACACACATTGACTTGGAAAGCTTCATGACTTCAGCAGAACTGACCTTGTTCTTGAACTCTTCATCTTTATCATGTCATTGTGACATTGCCATTAAGGCTTCTATTTGTTTTTCCTAGCCTAATAGGTGTAATGGGTTTTCCTAGCCTATTATTACCCATTAAGGGCACTCTTTATAGTTATTGAGACCTTACCATTGTGGCTCCTATTAGGTTTTCCTAGCCTAATAGTTATAATAGGTTTTCCCAGCCTATCACTACCCATTAGGGGCTCTCTTCATTATCATCTGATCATTGAGACCTTGCCACTGAGGCTCCTATTAAGTTTTACTAGCATAATAGGTGTAATGGGTTTTCATGACCCATTACTACCCATTGGGGGCTCTCTTCTTCATCATTGAAACCATGCCACTGAAGCTCCTATTAGGTTTTCCTAGCCTAATAGGTGTAATGAGTTTTCCTAGGCCATCACTGCCTATTTGGGGCTCTCTTTAAGGTCATTGAGACCTTGCCATTATGGCTCCTATTAGGTTTTCCTGGCCTAATAGGTATAATGGGTTTTCCTAGCCCATTACTGCTAATTGGGGGCTCTCTTCTTCATCATTGAAACCATGCCATTGAGGCTCCTATTAGTTTTTTCTGGCCTAATAAGTGTAATGAGATTGGCTTATCATTGCCCATTAAGGGCTCTCTTTACGGTCATTGAGATCTTTCCATTGTGGCTATTATTAGGTTTTCCTGGCCTAATAGGTATAATGGGTTTTCCTGACCCATTACTGCCTATTAGGAGCTCTCTTCTTCATCAATGAAACCATGCCATTGAGGCTCCTATTAGGTTTTCTTTTCTAGTTTTACTAACTGCACCTATCTTACACCTGAAAATTTAGGGGAGTGGAGTGAGTATAAAACTCAGTGAATAAACAATATGCATTATGTTCGTGAAAATGCAAACATGTAATGAAATTTTGTAAACTTGCATATCTTAAGTAAGATAGTAGGAATAAAATATAATAATATAATAAACATAGCATTATTTACATTTGAGACAAAAATCAACTTGAAACATGAACATGTTAATGTGATAGCTTGATCTTTAAATTTCATCATAAAACGCAACACTAATAAGGTTCTTATACCCTAAGGCACTTGGCCCCCTAGGTGAAACCTTAGCAAATTTTGCCCTGTCAAGTATGCTACTATATGCACACAGTCTGATAGAACTCCCATTAGTAGAGAATTTATGTTGCATTGTTTATATTATCATCTTATAATAATAAATAAAAAGAAATGACTCCAATTTTACAAATTCATGATTTAAATAAACTCATAAGAATGGATTCCCATAATAGTTCATAAATTACAAATATAATTATAAGTTATTATAAAGCTTAATAAATGAACATGAAAATCATGCAACATGAAACTTGAAACTTGAAACTTCAATTTTTTAAAGCTTTAATATAAGAAAACTTATGAATTTATAAGTTTAAAGTATAATATTTTATTTTCATAAAAACTTATAATGAGTCATAAATTGAGAAATCAATTTCACTTACATGCAGTTTGAATATTTAAAATTAAATATGATGGCATAATAATATCGTCTACTCACCTTTGATAGAAACATGCTCCAAACTCTAGCTTCCTTTTCCTTATAGAACGGGTGATCGCTCTCACCTTGATTTTCCTCTCCCTTTAGCTTACTTCTAGGTGCTACAATCATCAACCATAAGCAATAATCCAATAAATCATTCAATTCTAATTATTAATTTATTAACAACCTTAATTCTTCCTAAAACCCTAATCTAACTTTTAAAGATTTACCATTACCTCTTTACCTTTCTATATTTTTATTACAATAATTCTAATTGTACTTATCTAAATGGCTTAATTCTTCTCCTAATAAAACTTGATACCAGAGGCTACAACATATCCAAAATGTAACTCAATTTATATACTATACAATTTATGGTGAATCTTCAAATTCTGTCCTATTCCTATGTATGGGCAAACTAACCTTACATCACTCATTCGATTACATCACAAATTATGAATGTCCAATTATAAATTTCTTTTACAAAAAATTACTATACATATAAATTAACATCTTTTATTTTTTATGCTCATCTTAATTATGCCCCTAAGGTCCTCAAGTCCGTTAGCCAATCTCAGACTACTTACTAGGTCAACATCCTGAACTAGTCTGATTAAAGGAAGGATAACTCCTCACTCATATGAAATTTCACAAAATCCTTTTACAAGATTATAGATGAGACAAATATCTACAAGTTTTATATTTTACACTCTTCCAAATTCGGATTCTAAGACCTTTAAATAGAAGGCAAAAATTGCTTCCCAATCAAATCTTAAGTAAACCCTAGTTGCAACCCATGCATAATTCAAGTTAATAAAAGGTTGTTAAGCTCAATTCAAATATTAATATACTTATTCAAGCTCATTCCATGCTTAATTAAAATTAAAAACTATTTTTTAAAATTTATTATAGCTTGCTTGAAATATATAAACTCCCAAAGAACTAGGGCTGTAAATGAGACAAGTCATTCACGAGCTGCTCGATAAAAGCTCGTTTGCGTTAGCTTGAGCCTTACTTTAACACTCGATTAATAAACAAGTCGAGCTTGAGTAAAGAAAAACCCGACTTGATTAGGTTTGTGAATAACTCAATAATAAGCTCACGAACAGGCTCGATTAATAGGCTCGTGAATAGCTCGATAATAAACTCGTGAACAACTTGACTATTATTATTAGTATTATTAACTTAATAATTTTGACACTCCAAAAAATATATTTTAATACTCCTATAAACTTTTTGGTAATTCAGTTTGACTAAAATATATATACTCCTGATTAACATAATCTAATATTTTCTTGTTATATAATCTAATATTCTAATTTTTAAAAATATCTTTTTTATTAATTAATATATTTGTAATACATGTAATACTCAATTTTATGATTAGATTTTTTTTTTCACTAATTTGATGCTTTTATTTTTATGTTAGTTTTAAGTAATTTTTGTTATAGTTATTTTATTAGAAATAAATATTTAGAAAGTTGAGTATTTTGATAAATTATAAATGAATTTCAAAATGAATCAAACTCGAGCTTAGCATAATTATAATTTATTAACTATCCGAGCTCGAGTCAAGCTTGAGCTGACGAGCCAAAGTTGAACATGATTTTCAAGCTTGATCCGAAACTTGGGCTCGAACTTGAGTTCAAAAAAAAATTTGAGCCGAGCCTGAATATGCTAAAGCTCGGCTCAGCTAGACTCGATTACAGCCCTACAAAGAACCAAAACACTACTTAAAATTACTTAGGAAGATAAGAACTTACCTGTCAACTTGATTTAGTTCTTCCCTCTCACTTAGCTATGGTTGGCCACCTAAAGAGATTAGAAGACATCTTTGTTAAGCTTAAGAGAGAGTAGATAGAGAAATTGATGGAGAAAATGGGAGAAAAGTGAAGAAGAGTGTAGAATTTTGGAGTTTATATAAAAGTCACAAATAAGAAATGTGTCATGATTTAACTTGTCTCAATTTTTTCTTTCTTTTTCTTTCCTTCACCGGCCATGCCTTATCTTATTTATTTATTTTTATTTTTTATATAACTAATGTTATAATGAATATAAATATCCATGAAAAGAAATAGCAAGAAAACCATCTGACTTTTTGGTTAACACATTGTTCAAATACCTTTAGGTCATGACTTTGAATCCCAATTCACTATAGATATATATATAATCTCTATAATTTTTTACTTTAACTATTCCAATGCACATATGCTCATCTAGACATCTCTAACATGTACTAAAAATTCACTCTAGGTTAGAAACCACTCAATCATGACACTTAGGATTTTTAGATTTTCATTATCCCTCTACATGCTTATATATACTAATATATTTGTTTCTTTTACTTGATTCCATTCTAGGCATGCCTTATCTTATCCAATGCACATTATCTATGATTCCCTTACCATGTTCATCTAGCAAAATTTACAACCTGTTTGGTACACGAGATTGCTTAACTAAGCCGCAATATTAGTAAATAACACTATATTTAATACATATGATTCAAGTTAGGCTTAATAATCCAAAAGGCTTAGATAACCCATGAGATCAGTGTTATCTAAAATCTAGCCCCCTATGTCTTTTGCAATCCCTATCTAGTGTGATTACTAATCTTATTATTTACTAATCTTAAGAATTACGAATCCATGAACCAAACGGGCTGTTAGGGTATTACAAACTCGGATTTCCTCTCTCATATGGTTTAGTTCTGATCTTATTATCCTTTTAAAGGCTTCATCCCTTTAAAAGAAATCCATGGGCTTAGTTCCAAAGCCAGACATGTTGGAGATCCTATACGGCTGCAAATACAAACGGGTTAGTATGATGTTGTGTTGTTTACCTAAATGATGCATGAACAATTGTGTATAAGCAAACACAAGCAATTCATTTAAGCCTCCCAAACTTATTCCTCCCACACATGTATTGGTCTTAGTCTTTCCCTTCCTAGGATTTTAGGCCATGGCTTAATGATCTAATAGGAGGACCACTTTCATGGATAACTTTCTAAAGTAAACATGAAAAACTCAATCAATTTATGATCCAAGCCCATTTTATAAATCGCTGGGAAGATTCAGCAAAGATGTTTAGGATTTGGAAACATATATGCATAAAAAAAGTTTGGAAAATCCTAACAGAAATTTCTAAGTCATTACATAGGCTGAATTTGGCTTAAGGGTCCTACAAGTAAAAAGTAGGCTCATATATCCCATTGGGTTGGAGGCCCAAAAGTACAAACGATACTTGCCCAAATCTTTTTATACCCTAAGGTACTAACTTGTGAGTGGTAAGGCCAATTGAGGAAGTCCAGAGGTTGAGTGGAGCTAAGGGACTTTTCCTTGACAAAACTGAGGGTTTAGGGAAATGGGTGCATATGGTGAGTGTTGTGATACAAGCCCATCAAGCCCAAGCAAGCCAAACATTAATAAAAACCAAAGTCAGAATCAACTTCTCATATCCCTATTGAAGTCACCACTTGTCACAACCCCACTCCAATAATGGTGACGGTCCTAGGGCATAGGTAGGCTTAAAGCCACCGAAAACCTATAGAACCCTTCCATTCTCAAATACCATCATCAATAATCACATATAAGTTACTTCCCAAGATCAAAACCTGAGTCATATGCACATTATATACCTCATACAACATTAATACTCATCATCATTATGCTATCATTTCCGGATACAAGGGGATGTCCAAAATGTCTTAGCAACATATAAACATGTAACATATATACAATTATGACTTTGAATGACTGTGGAGCATCTAAAGATATAAACATTGAACTGTAACATTTTCATACACAATTATAAAACATACATTTGTATATTGTACTTCTTGATGGATAATAAAGATCAAGAAGCTCTAACTTATAGCTCACTTTTATATGTTATACTTTTCAATCTATAACCTGTAATCCACGGACGATGTGGTGAGCCATCAACTCAGTAAGTTTATAAAATGCACATGGAGGAGGAGGTGTACAATAGTAAATGAGATGATAATAGTGGTTCATACATATACATATATCATGGGTCATTTGGACAATAACAATAGTATTAACATATATTTATCATTAATTCATAAGGTCATATGTACATATACATATCAATATATCTCATGGGTTTAATAAGCATATCATGGGGTCAACAAACATATCATATATGCCATAAAAAAGGGGCACGAAATGACTATTTGTCATGACAGAACAATTATCATATCATATCGATTGGTGAAACATGGGCGGGACGACACCACATACCTCGTGAACCCCTATAATCCATCAGGGCAGTAACTAGTATACGTGATAAGTGCTTAATTAAATACATTTTACCCTTTGTTCTTAATGTATGTTATCCTTAAATTGAGTTTGATTTGTTTGTTTAGTGTTTTTCTAGAGTTCTTTTATAGGAATTTTATGTTTTAGGTTGCCATGAATCAAAGTTATTGAAATCATGAAGATATGACACGAATTCAAGGCATTTTGGGAGAGAATTGAAGAAAAGTTTTGAAGATCAAATGCAGAGTTGGTGTATTGATAGCTTTGGACACCTTGGAGTATTTTGAGCATAATTTGAGCTACAAATGTTTGATTGAGGCGATTTAGGTGCCATTGGAAAGATAAGAAAAAGATATACAAAAGTCGTGAATAATCCAAAGCCTAATTTGGTTCAATTCATAAATGGTGCGCCCAGAATGGTACGGGCGTACCATTTCAAGATGTGGGCGTATTGAGCTACTGTTTCTCAAGCTTTGGTACACCCATAAATGTTACAGGCATACCACTGAAGAGCTGGGCATACCTGTAACACCCCGACCTGAGTTCACTATGAGTATTGACGTTGAAAGGAAGTGATCGGAGTAGGAGCGACGAAGTATAGATGACGGTTGTGAAAATCAAAGAACTAAATGGGTATCGATCTGAAAATCGAGCCCTTGACTGTATGAAATAAGGTAGAAGATTTTAGGAAAAGCATGAAAGGAGCTATATTTTACATGGAAACAATTGAAACGAAGAGACTAAGAAGGAAAATAGGAAATTAGGAATTGAAACCCTAAAAATGATACGGGTTTGGAAAATTGAGGTGTTAAGTACAGGATCAGTAATTTCGATCTCGGAAAGGATTTATAGATTTTATTTGGAGAATTTATTTAAATATGAGGACATTAGAAGTGATGGAATGTAAAAATTGAATTAGAAATGAGCATGAAAAATACCTAAGTGAAATCGGTACACAAAGTGCGAAACCGATGGATTTCGACTCGGAGATTTTAATTAAATCTTGATTGAGGGAATTTGATGGGAGAAATATTAATTAGAATACTAAAACCCTAAAAATTATATTATAAATAATTACAAACAAAAATTAGAGGAATTAGAATAATTTTAAGCATGCAAGGTTAAAATAGACTTTTGGCCTTTAAAGTTATTATTAGTTTTGACTAAACTTTATTTAAAAAGAAAAAAAAAATACATAGGATAAATATGAACTAGTGTCCGGATTCTATAGCCACAAAATTAACCAATTTCAATAACTTAACCAAATAAGAAAAATGAGAAAGAAAAAAGAAAGGACTTGGAAATTTCCTAGGTGTATAAAAGGAACAATATTTGCCTTAAGACTCATTTTTACTCATCTTTATCACTATCTAAAGGAAAGGAAAGAGAGAAAGGAAGAGAGAGAGAGAGCAAAGAAAAGAAGAAGAAGAAGAAGAAGAAGAGGAAGAGAATTTTTGAGATAAGAATAAGAAAGCAACTTAGTTCTTTCCATATATATATACATGTATGTTGTGTGATGATGTTGATTATAATATGGTGTTGATTGTGTGGTTATGTGGATTGAATTGGGGCTGTAGAAATGTGATTTTGAAGTTGAAAAATATAAATTGATAAGTGAAAAAGACATAAATGAGGTAGATTTGGTGGAAAGAAGTAAGAAATTAAAAAAATTAGATGAAGGAAGCAAGAAACTAAAGTTGACAGATTTGAGGGTTTGGAAGTCCTGTAACTTGAGCAGGAAAATCGAATCACTTGGATTTCAAATTTGAGAAAAGTCAAAACATAACAATTGTAGATTGATGTCTTTATTTTATTTACCTAGAAGAAAGTTTAAGTTAATTCTTGTTAGTTTTGGAGATATGATAAGAAAAAATAAATTGCATCCTGCAGACCTTCCCTGAGAGTCCAGAAATTTTGAGGTCAGTTTTGAGTATCTTAGAATAGGAATTAAAAGATGGATAAAACATAAGAAATGAACATTGATATGTCTTATAGATGATATAAAAATTTCAGAACAAAAATCCAATTATATTGGGAGATATATTAAAATTACTAACCTGTGTCAGGATATCTGGACTGGTAAAATTTCTAATATTAACCCTTAAGTTGGACAACCTTGGATGCAGAACTAAGTTGAGATCAAAACTAATGAAATGTACCCTTATGAGTCTAATTTTATTGAAAAATAGAATTATCTCAAATGGAGTTTTTTAGATTGATTTATGGCTAGTAAAATACTTTTGGGTCAGTAGCTATACTATAGGCAGAATGTAAAATTTAAATGTTTTAGTATATTACTTTTAGAACCGATGAGTTATTTGTGTATTGGTTATATGTAAAGGTACAAGGAGGACGTCGAGGAGGTGAGAACCAAGGATTTGAAGGGCATCCTTGATTCAAATATCAATGGAAAGAAGTTCATAGGAAGGTTGCATAAGATGTGAGTAGTTAATATGCTATTATTAATTGCTATTTGAACTCATAGGCCATATTCTTTGTTAACCACCTTGAATATACATTTTAATATGACTAGAACTTCATCTTGACCATCAGTTCTATTGTAAATCTTAACCGTTGTATATCCAAATTTTATTGAATTCTCTATCTATATAGTATTTCAGTGCTCTTATAAGTTATTGATATTTTTTTAAGGAAACTAATACATGAGATTTTGTTACTAGACCATGAGTTTTCTAAAATGATTTATGAGTTTCGAGTTTTGATAATATATTATGAGATTTATAAATGTTACGAGACTACGAGATTACTAGAATATTTAATGAATTACAAGTATTTATTACGAGACTAATTTGATATTTATTGTGTTTATTATGAGATTATTTTTATTTATTATGAGATTATTATGAGTTTTGATTGAGCAGAAATCCCCTAACTGATGAGGGGTAAATCATCGGACATTGTGCACATTGTACCCACGGATGGGGTATAACATCTGAACTCTTGCTGGGAAGAGTATAAATTCCTAGTCATGGGATCTGATCAGTCTCATGTTTATTACGAGCTATTACGAAAACTATTACGAGCCTATTACGAGATTACGAGCCGATTTCTGTTCTAAGTTTTTACATGATTTATTACGAGTAAAATTATATTATATAGTTTATTACGAGATATATATTCTTTGATTATGAGTAAAATTGTATTACATGATTTATTTCAAGATATACATATTCTTGGTTTACGAGCAAAATTATGTTTTAAAATATGAGAATTGAATTTCTAGATTACAAGAAGGTTTTGTTTTAAATGTATAAGTTGTGTATTACTAGATTATGAGCTAATTTCTATTGAGAATTGTTAATGGTTTTCTATGAATTTCTCTTCTACTACAAGTCGTATATATATATATATATATAAATTATCATTCGATCATGAGTTATCACTTGTTTTAAAATCATTAAATGATTTTGCAAATTATGAGCTTTATTTTCAAGTGTTATTAAATTATGAGATTATTATCTAGAGAATGCCATTAGGGTATAACAAGTGTCATTCTT
>CATKHJ010072579.1:0-27799 GCA_949750685.1 Vernicia montana | reverse complement strand
GTCGGAGTCCGATAATTTCATGCTTAGCATATCGATTTCCAAACTCATGCTTAATTTAAGGTTTTGAACCTTTTTCTTCTATTTTCTCCTTCAATTCCTCCATCTAACTTAGTTTCAAATTACCTCCAAATCTCTGACGACCTAAGGATGCCTGGGATGTTACAGTACTTATCCCAGCTACCCTCGAATTCAATCACGCATAATCTTAACATGTCTTCTAACGTCTGTATGGTGCGCTCTGACTGTCCATCAGTTTGTGGATGGAACGTCGTACTTGTCACGACCTGACTTCTGAGTCGCAAAGGTCCTAGGGCATGGATAAGTCTAAGGCTACCAAAAATCCGTAGAACCCATACTAGCTATCAAATCCAATATGGTATCATGCACAACTATCAAACAATCACATGAAAATACTGCCCAAGATCAGAACCTGCTTAACATCTACTCATACTACACTATAATTCCACTTATATAGTTCATAACAATCATCAATAATATTTATCAATTAACTTGTTCATATTCCTTATCATTACATGATTATTTATTTCTATAGGTCATCAGTTATTATTATACAATATTCATTAATATCATTACCTTTCCTTTGAACTATTAGAGTTCAATCAGTTCATTTAAATCACTACCCTTGATATATAAGTGAAAGTCCAATAATGTCTTATACACCATAAGAATTTTTATTTATACATCTATAACTTCCAATTACTACGGAGCATCTATGAATAGAAACACTTCAATTCAAACAATAACATGAATACAATAATTAAAAATAAACTTGTACATTATAACTTTTTGATGGAGACAAATATTCAGAAAGCATCTGCTATGTAATCCCACCTCTAACTTCTACACTTCAATCAATAACCTGAAATCCACGGACAATGTCGTGAGTCATCAACTCAATAAATTTATGGAATGCATATGGGTGAGGACATTATAAAGAGGTCAATAAATCAATGATTAACGGATCATACATATAGAAATATCAAAAGTCATATGGTTATATGAACAAATGCATATCAATTTATTAGGGTTTCAATAAACAATAAATGTATGTGCCAAAAATGAAAGGCACCAATGATATAAAATGTAGTAACATAACCATCACTCATTTCGTCAATTTATTCGTGAGCGTCCCCACGGTCACTATCATGTATGACACTGTTTAATGTGCACTATCATTAAGTACACGCCTAGAGTACTGCCCTCTCTAGGTAAGGTGTATTTAAGGTGCACTTTATTTAGTACACGCCCAAGGTACTGCCTTCCCTGGGTAAGGCATAACCATGTGCATAAGGTAAGGTCTATTGGTTTTCCCCCCATTAGATAGGAGTTCTGTTACACATTAAGTTCAATAGAATCATTTCATGTTCATTATATGGTTTAGCCCATATGGCTTCATTAACAATACAATTTTAGCCCAAATGGCTTATCATGAATAAATAAGGCAATAATCAATGATATCAATTTCAATAACAAAGGTCAATTTCAATGAACTTGGTATCAATTATAGGTGTCAATGAACAATCATGATAGCAATTAAGGAATCAATTTAGGCATATGAACAATTGGGTCAATGTAAAAAAAAAAAACAAATGAAGCTAATACACATTCCATAACTTACCTCATATGCAAAATCCTTTCAATTACCCTCAATTCCTTTTAGTTAACTTAAAGCTTATCAAATTTTTGGCTCACGTTTACCTATACATAAAAATCCCAATTCATGCATATCAATTTCAAAACTTAGAACTTTAATCATATAATTTAGTTCTTAAATTTATTCATGAATTCTTAATTTATACACTTGGCTAACTATTATACCTCATAACCATATCATTTCAAGCTTGAACCTAAGGTTCCATGAATTACATCTACCAAAGAAATCCCATCTTGAAACATATATCACAATTTTCTAATTCTAATCACAGATTATTAATCCTTATACCTTTAAAATCATTATGTCTCATAATCACATTAATTCTCATTTTAAGTATAATCACATTAATTCTCATTTTAAGTCTTTAATTATTTAGCTTAATTCCTCAATAAAATCTTAGATCTTTAATTCTTATATCCTAATAACAATTATATCACAATTATAATAAAGCAATCATAAGTTTAAGGTTTCCTACAATTAATATTCCATATTTCAATTTTTTATAAATTCATTTTTATGATTCTCATGCCATAAACACTCCTTATCTATCTCATACACCATAATTTAACTTTAATTAACTAAATCCAATGAAAAATCAAAGAATCAAAAGCTTACCTTAAGAATTTCTTTTTTCCAAATCCTTGCTCTTTCTTAGATATCTCACTTAAATCCTTGAACTCCTCTTATAATCTTAGGTGTAATCTTGATATTTTGAAGAAATATTAGTTAAATCATGAAGAATATGAGAACTTTAGGTTTTAGGAGAGGAAAACAGAGTATAGAAAGGTCTAGAAATGCTTTGTGTCCATAAAAATAAAGAGAAAAAGACTTAAATATCCATTTGCACCGCCTTACTGTTTATGACTGTTTTCAAATAGTCACGGTTGTAACATTTAAGGTTACGGGGTGACTTCTTCTCTGTGTACAGGTTACGACCATAACCTAGGAAGTTGTGGGGGTGACTTTTAGGTTGTGGCTGTAACCTGAAAAGTCGTGAGGGTGACTTTCATCCAGTAGCCTCAAATCACATTTATCAGCTGAGTTACGGGCGTGAACTCAAAGGTTACAACCATGACCTTGCATATTTGTATTTCAACTTCCCAAATTCACTTCAATCTCCTCAAATCAATGCTTAATCGAAACATACATATTATAATCTCTTTAACACTTACTTATTTCACTTAAAATCATTGTAAATCAAGTTTTGCTCTCATCATACAACACCTAGATCAAGAAATCCTAGAATTAATCACATATACTTTCACCATTCATATTCTTTTCATTCAATTCTTTAAAATTCATCATATTTCAATACTTTATCATCATTCATCACTAAGGGACAATCAATTCTTGAATTCATTCTCATAAAGCTTGTGTTATAACATCAATAACCATATAATTCAAATCATGAATATTATATTCCCTCTTAACTCACTCAACTTAGTTTATTCTTCAAATATCTAAATTAAATCTCAAACTAAATCATATACTCAACATACTTTCTCTTACATATACTTACATATAACTCTCCAATTTTCATTTCATATAAACAATAATTATGATACTCTCATCAAACATTTACATTAACCTCATACATTTAAACTTAACTGATCTCATCTCTCATATATACAATATTCATCTTGCACTATTGTCTTGCACTTACATTATTACTTATAACCTCATGTTAATCTTCTTATCATCATCCTCTTTATCCTCATCACAAATAACATTTATTCTCTCTATAACCTTATCTCATCCGTATTTGGAAGATCTTTTATGTTCACTGAAGTATGGGGTATTACATTTAGTTTTATTTCATTTTTTTTCATGCTTCTCTCCTATAAATAATAAAGGAAAATATAACTTAGTTTATTAACATTATAAATGATTTCAGAGTTTTAGTTAATATATAATAATAAAAAAAATCAATAACTTAAATTTTGCAAACCTAGAAGATTGCTTCACTCCTTAAATTAACTAAATACTTCCAATAATCTACATTGACATGTTTAGGTTTGTTTTTCAATTGAGTTTGATAAGTTGGTTTTGCATCAAAATATTTCTTTTTCAATTTGTGTCTATAATATTGGTACAAAGCATTCATATGCCCATAAATAACTTCCTTCCTTCCATCTGGAACATCAAATGAAAATATTTCCTACAAAGGATATTACATATATATATAAAGTAAGAAAAAATTAGTCAAAAGAGAATTTTAATTAAAAATTAAAAATTTAAATTTAGTTTTTTTGTATCCAAAATAGTGCTCCACATAAGATTAATATCACGACTTATAATTTCTTTCCATTCCTTCACTCGCAGCAGACAACATTGTCTATTACAAATTGTATGTCTTAAAAATCAAATAAAATATGTTGAATTATCACCAACAACTTGATGGTCATTATCAAATTCTACTTGCAAATTCTATCTTTGCTCTAATGCTATCGGTCGCATGCAACATGTAGGTCCTCCTGTCTTTCTTTGGATAATGTTTGAAGCTATCACTTATGAAATATAAAACATTAGTTAATAAATTATACAATAAAAAATTAACTATTACAATTGATACATGAATAATATATAAGTTATTTTAAGTTATTTTTCCTTTGTTTAGTTTAATTTTATTCTTGTTTCCTAGTAGTTATATATATATATATATATATATATATATATATATATATATATATATATATATATATTGTTGTAAATAAATATTTTGTATTTTGTAGATTTTTGAGCTTCAAAGAGCAAAGAAAGAAGAAAAAGAATATCTTTAGGTGGAAATGGAAATTAGTCGTGGAGTCTTCACCAACGCCCATTGAAGCATGAAGAAAATCTTTAGCCGTTGGTGATCTTCCACGCCGTTGGTGGAAAAGAGGAAGCAAAGCTGTAGCCGTTGGTATTCTCCACACTGTAGGTGAAGAAGAGCAAAATTATAACACCTGTTGAATCTTCACTAACACCCATGGGAGCTTCCCCAACTCTTGTCTCTAATGGTCGCGAAACATCCTTCAAAGGCCGTGGAGGGTATCCAATGTTCAAATCCAACACCTCGTTGGAACATCTCCAAAGACCATGGAAATGGGCACCACCTGAGCTTCAATGTCCTGTTGGTCATGGGCTGTACCAATACCCATTTCAACACCCACACCAACACCCAACATCCATTCAAACACCCAACATCCATTCCAGCACCCATATGCCAAAAGCCTAACAATTAATGTAGTGGTCTCAGTGTGGTCAAAAGCAAGAGCATGACTCACCTAGGCGCAAAAGTGAAGCGTTGATGGAGCCCAACGCCTTTTTCCCCTTCAAGGGCTGCAAGTTTGGTGAAGCGCACGCTTTACCACTTTAAGCGGTGTTTTTCTAAGAAGCGCAAGAAAAAACGGTCAGTAGGTTAAAATTTTAAAAGACAACTATTTATCCATTTTTCAAAGGGTAAAGCAGTCTTTATAATTTATGTAACTTTTAATTTAGTCAAACTAGCTCAATAGAATTAATTAATAAAGAGTATTTTAAATTGATGAGGCCCTACATTTTTCCACCTCTTTTTTTTTTTTCTCTCTCTCTCTACCGGTGTACTAGACTATTTTTTTTTTGCTTTTTCTACTATTCAACAACTTAGAGACATATGTATTTTTTCTTATTAATTTATACTTTTTATCCTCCACTACTTTACCATTTCACTATTTTAAAATTATTAGTTTGGTTTTTACTCTTTGTAAAGTTGTACATCACGTCATCTCCCACTAATGTCTACTGCTACTGTTTTAACTTTCTATTTTAAACAAAAACCTTTTTTTTTTTCTTTTCTTAAAATTACATACTTTAATTCTAGAATTTTTATTAATTAATTTCAAAACTTTCATTTATTAATTCCATGCTTTTTATTCTTTAATGTTTAAATTTTTATATGGGTTTTAATTTCAATTTTTTATTTATTTAGTATTTACTAATATTTTTTTTGATATTATTCAAAATTTCTATTTTATTATTATGCTTTTAATTTTAAACATATATACAACAATTAAACATACATGATACAAAGACATATAAGTTATTTTGTTGTTATACTATTTTTAATTATGTCTTTCTATTTTTTTAATATTTTATTTTTTCTTTTTAATTGTTTAAATGGTAGATCAAAATGTTAGTGTTGGTCAATCTAGTGGTAGTAAAAAAGACCCTGCTTGGAAGTATAATTTTTTAAAAAATCCTAAAGATATAAATTTTGTTACATGTAATTTTTGTGGTAAGATTACCAAGCTGAAATTCCAAACTGAAATTTAAAAGAATCCAATTGGGCACAACTGACATGTCATTTAATAGATTTTTCTACCAAGCTGAAATTACATTCAATTGTGCCCGATTGGATTCTTTTAAATGGATGGTTGAAGCTATTGGGCAATATGGCCTAAATTTGAAGCCTCCTATCTACCATGAACTTAGGGTTCCAATTTTGAGGAAAGAAGCAATATAGACAAATGATTTATTGGGAAATCACAAAGATATATGTGAGAGACAAGGCTGCTCAATAATGTTAGATGGGTGGTCTAGTTAAACTAATAAGACAATAATTAATTTCTTAGTTAATTATCCTATAGGAACCATGTTTGTGAAGTCAATAGATGCATCATCCATTATAAAATTGGGGAAAAATATTTAAGTTGCTTGATGAGATTGTAAAGCATGTTGTGGAAGCTAATGTTGTGCAAGTTGTAACTGATAATGGATCCAATTTCAAATTGGCCGGTTAGCTATTGGAAGCAAAAAGGTGTCATTTGTATTGGAATCCATGTGCAACACATTGCATTGATCTTATATTGGAAGACATTGGAAAAATAACTAGAATTCAAAAGACTTTGGAGAGGACTATCACTATGACAGGCTACATTTATAATCATGAGGGTTTATTGAACATGATGAGAGAGTTCACAAAACAAAGAGAGATGAATAGGCCAGGAAAAACAAGATTTTGTACTTCTTATCTCACATTAAAATGCATTCACCAACATAAGAATTCATTGAGAGCTATGTTCACTTCACAAGAATGGGTTTCTAGCAAATAGGCAAAGGAAGCGTGTTGTGAAAACTGTTTTGATGCCTTCTTTTTGGAACAATATTGTCTACATATTTATAGTTATGGGCCCTCTTGTTCGAGTTCATAGGCGTGTTGATAATGAGAGAAAACCAACAATGGGGTACATTTATGAAGCCATGGATAGAGCTAAGGAAGCTATTATAAAAGCTTTCAATGAGAATGAGGAGAAATACAAAGAGATTTTTAAAATTTTTGATGAAAGATGGGAATACCAACTTCACCAACCTTTGCATGCAGCTGGCCATTTTCTAAATCCAGAATTTTTCTATAGCAATCCAAGCATAGAGTTTGATGGGGAGATAACAACTGGACTCTATTCTTATATTCAAAAACTAATTGAAGATCAAGTTGTGCATGACACAATCATGGATAAATTGTCTTTGTACAAGAGGGCTGAGGGTCTTTTTGGCAACCCATTAGCAATTAGATCACGAAAGACAAAAGCTCCAGGTAAAATACTAGTACATGTATAATTTATGTATTATTTATAAATTATAGGTTAAATATTGACTACTTAATTAAATTATTTTACAGCTGAATGGTGGGGTTTATATGGTATTACAACTCTGAACCTCCAACAATTAGCTATTAGAATTCTCAGTTTAACATATAGTTCATCAGGATGTGAACGAAATTGGAGTGTCTTTGAACAGGTTAGTTCCCTTTTGATTATATTGTATTAATGTTACACTCTTTAATAAATAGTTTTTTTTAAAGTTATTAATGAAGTATTATTGCTTTCTTAGATTCGTACAAAGAGGAGGAATATGCTTGCACAATAAAGGTTTAATGATTTGGTTTTTGTTAAGTATAATCAAGCTCTCAAAAGTTTAGTTCCCTTTTGATTATACTGTATTAATGTTACACTCTTTAATAAATAGGTTTTTATTTTTAGTTATTAATGAAATATTATTGCTTTCTTAGATTCATACAAAGAGGAGGAATAGGCTTGCACAATAAAGGTTTAATGATTTGGTTTTTGTTAAGTATAATCAAGCTCTCAAAGCTCATTATGATCTAAGAGATGTTGATCCAATTTCATTGGATGATATAGATGAAAGCAATGAATGGTTGGTTGGTAAAATGGGTGGTGCTACAAATGAGGAGGATGCTGAAGATAAAATGGTATTTCTAGATGGTGATATTGTTGGCTTGGCATGGGGAGCTGTTGCAAAAGCAGTTGGTGTTGGAGAACCAACTAGGAACACTAGAAATCAAACCAATTCAGTGAGGTCAAGTGCCAGTTCAAAAGGCTCAACTTCACAACTTCAACTCAAAGATGATTCAGACTTAGATGATTATGAGTTGGATGTTGAAGGATATGCATATGGTTATGATGATCAAAGTGATGGGGACTTAGGCGAGGAGTTTGATAATGATTTTTAGTTTACTAGTTTTATGCTATTTGCTATCATTAGTTTTTAAATACTAAACTTTATCTTTATTCATAAAGTTCTTTTTCCATCCATGTAAAGTAATTTTTCATAAGTTTTAATTGTTACTACATTTTTGTTTGTTAAAAAATTATGTTTTTTAATATAGTATATTGCTAGTTAATTGTTTTAGAGATTTTGCACTTTGCTTCATTCAGGCGAGCACTTTTTATGCGCTTTGCCCTTCAAGGCGATAGGAAGGCATATCGCCTTGAGTGCGCCTTTCGCTTTTAACTACATTGAGTGGTCCCTAACTTCTAGGGCAACAACATTTCCACCCAACTTTCTATAAATAAAACCTTATCTTCTTTCTTTCATTACTTTTGGTCTTCTTTGGAAACCTAGCCACCAAGAAGCTCTAAGGGGGAAGTAAGACCATCTTCTTCCCTTAGAATCCCTCTTGGGTATGATTTTTTTTTTCTTTTCCTTTCCATTTTCCGGCAACCACCATAAAGCTTCTCTAAGTTCTTTAGCGTGAGGAGCTTGGATTAAAGGTGTGGGAGAGCCGATCCAAGCCTCAAATCATTAAGATCTAAATGATTTCTCTATGGGTTATGTGTTGCTTTTTTTACTTTCTTTACTGTAATTTATGTTTTAGTGTAGTTGAAGTTAGGTTTTTATGAATCTTGTACTAAAACTATGTTTTAATTAATTTTATCGTTCGCAAGACTTGATTTTTATCTACTTTATATTGAATGTTTGCATTTGTGCTTAATGCTTTGAGAGTTTGATCACCTCTCACATGATTTTAATGGCTTGAAAGACCTTGAGAAAGGATTTCAAACCATAGACCATGGATATTGAATTGTGAGTTGATCGAGGCGAAGAGATTTACTGATGGAACTCCCCTGGTAGCTAAAGCCTAAAAAACTCTAGTTAAGATTTTTTCATGGAACTTAATGCATCATTAGTCTAATGACCGAATAAAAGAGATTTTATTAAGGGTTAGCTAGGATAGTACCAATGAATGTCTAGAGATAGGGCATTATGTGGTGCTGGAAAAAGGCACCGGCTTATAAAGTTGATTAAATGCCTTGCTTGTAAAATTGGTTGATATGTATGCTTGGTCAAGAGGATTAAAATTGTAACTAACTTTGCTTATTTGTTGTTTTTTTAGTTAGTTTAATTTAATTTTAATTTCTTTTTAAAAATAATCTTTTAACCGTCCAAATAATCTAAGGTTAGCTACAATCTTAGTAGATTAGTTCTCAATCCTCATGGAATCGACAACTCTTACTCTTTAAAACCGTTGACTACTGCGACCCGTGCACTTGCTGATGCACCTGCGGCCTCGTCATTGGTCAATAATTAATAAAATTAGTTAGTGATATAGTTAATAATTGAAAAAATTATAGCTACTTAAGAGCTTTAAAAGTGAAAAGTGCAATTTAAGACACAATACTTACTAATAAAATTAAAATCTTGTATATGTTGCATAAGAGAATGTTGACTGTCAGATCCATTTACACTGTTAATCAAAGATCTCATAACATCATAGTATAATGCATTTTTTTTGCTTCTTATGACAAAGCATCTCATTCTCATTTCCTCTGTACCTAATGCATCATTCACTTGATTATTTTTGCCTAAACAAAAAATAATAATAATAATAATAAAAAGAAAATGCTCGTTAAGCTGAAAATCTGAAAGGGCGGCTTAGGCAGAAATTAGAGCAAGCTCGTCGAGTTGAAAACCTGCAATTTCTTGATTCTTGTTATTGGAATCTTGTTGTGATTTGTACTGCTGCAAGCATAACATTTGCACACAAAACATCTATCACAAACTCTTTACACATCTCTTTTCATCTTAGGCCAATATAAGTGTTCATTCAAAGTATCTAAAGTTTTTACAATACCAACGTGCCCCATCAAACCACCCCATAAGACTCTTTTACAAGCAATTCCCTCATATAATAAATAGATATGCATAATTTATTCTCTTTAGACAAAAAACCATCCATTTTATAAAACTTACAAAATGTAACTTTCTCACATGCTTTAAATATGTTAGAAAAATCATAATCATCATCATAAAGAGTTTTAATATATTCAAAACCAAGCATTCTTACATCTAAAGCATTAAGTAAAGTATACCTCCTTGAAAATGCATCAGCCACAACATTTTTCTTACCTTGCTTGTATTTAATTACATAGTGAAAGGTCTCAATAAATTCAACCCATTTGGCATGCCTTTTGTTCAACTTACCTTGCCCTTTTAGGAACTTTAAGGATTAATGATTAGTATGAATAACAAATTCCTTAGGCCAAAGGTAATGTTGCCAATTCTCCAAAGCTCTCACCAATGCATAGAGCTCTTTATCATAAGTGGGATAGTTCAATGAAGCGCCATGAAGCTTTTCACTAAAGTAGGCGATTAGCCTCTTTCCTTGCAAAAGAACAGCTCTAATGCCTAAACCTGATGCATCACACTCAATTTCAAAAGTATTAGCAAAATTAGGCAAAGCAAGAATAGGTGCCTTACAAAGCTTATCTTTAAACAAGTTAAATGCATCTTCTTGTTCTTCCCTACTTAAAAACACAACTCTTTTTTATTACCTCCGGGAGAGGTGCAGCTATGGTGCTTAAGTCTTTCATAAAGCACCTATAAAAACTAGCCAATCCATGGAAACTTCTTACCTCACTTACCAATTTAGGAGTAGGCTAACTCTTAATAACACTTACCTTTTCTTCATCCATTTTAACAACTTGTGCACTCACCACAAAACCTAAAAACACAATTCGATCTAAACAAAAAGAACACTTTTTAAGGTTAGCATATAACTGTTTTTCCTCAAAACATCAAGTACACACCTTAAATACTCTAAATGTTCATTTGAACTCCTAGAATATACAAGGATATCATCAAAATATACAACAATAAATTTATCAATTAAATATCTCAAAACATGGTTCATAAGTCACAAGAAAGTGCTTGGTGCATTAGTTAAACCAAAAAGCATAACTAACCATTCATACAAACCATTTTTTGTCTTAAAAGCAGTTTTCCACTCATCACCTTCTCTCATTCTAATTTGATGATATCCACTTTTCAAATCAATCTTGCTAAAAACATCAGATCCATGCAACTCATCAAGCATATCATCTAACATAGGAATAGGATGGCGATACTTTACCATTATATTATTAATTGCATGATAATCAACACACATATGCCAAGAACCATCTTTCTTAGGTACAAGCAAAACAAGTACAACACATGGACTCATACTTTCTCTTACATACCCCCTGGTTAGCAACTCCTTAACTTGCCTTTGAAGCTCCTTTGTCTCCTTAGGATTACTCCTATAGGCTGGTCTATTAGGAATTGGTGCACCAGGAATAAGATCGATTTGATGTTCAATACCTCTAATGGGTGGCAATCCATTAGGTATCTCCTTGGGAAAGACATCTCCATAATCTTGTAAAAGAGAAACAAAAACACTAGGCAAAGAAATATTAAGATCATTAGTGTTAAGATAAAGTTCCTTGTACACAAGCACAAGTATGCTTTTCTTAGAAAACCAAGCTTCCTTAATATCACTCATTTTTTCATAAAAGCTCACTTGTTTCTTTTTACACTCAATAATTTATTTTCTCTCATTCGAACTCTTCCCCCTCATCATTCGAACTCTCTTTCTTGTTTTTCTCATTATTTTTGCCACTCTTTGAAAGTTCACTTTCTTTTGTTACAACCTCACTCACTCCTTTTTCCTCACTTTTGTTCTTTTTCTCACTTTTCATTCTTTTAAGCTCACTCTCATAGACTTCTCTAGGTGAAAGTGGTACAAGATAAACTTTCTTCCCATCCTTCTCAAAAGGGTAGTGATTAGTGTAACCATCATGCTTTACCCTTTTATCAAATTGCCAAGGGCATCCCAATAAAAGATGACCAGCTTGCATAGGCACTATATCAAACAACAATTCATCTATATATTTGCCTATTTTGAAAGCAACAAGTACTTGCATGATCACCCTAATCTCCCCACAATCATTAAGCCACTTCAACTTGTAAGGATGTGAATGTCTCAAAGTAGGTAATCCTAATTTCTCTACAATAGTAGTACTAGTAACATTAGTTACACTACCACAATAAATGATTACATTACAAACTTTATCCTTTACAAGACATCTAGTATGGAAGAGATTTTCCCTTTGATTAAGGTCTTCTTGTTGGACTTGCATATTCAAAACTCTTCTTGCAACAAGAGACTTACCACTTTCAGCTATGTCAAGTTTCTCACCCCATTCTTCATCACTTGCATCTTCAAGAGGTGGTATCTTTTCTTCTTCATCTTCCTCTTCACTAGCTAAGTAGTATACCCCATCATGCATATACATGGTTCTTTTATTTGGACAATCCCTCTAGTAGTGACCTACACCTTTACACTTAAAACATTTAATTTTGCTTGTGTTAGAAGTAGAGTCAAGTTTACCTTTGTCCTTATTTGAATTGAAAGATTTTGGAGCCTCTTTAGAATCGATTTTAGGCTTGGATGTGGTAGCCTTGTCATCTTTCCCCAATTTGATTTGAATGATGAAGTATAAGAAGATAAAACCCGATTAGTATTGCCCTTCTTCTTTAATTGCTTCTCAACCTTCAATGCAAGATGAAGCAAATCTTCAAGCTCCATATATGGTTGTAACTCAACCACATTAGCAATTTCTTTATTCAAACCATTGAGGAATCTAGCTATTGTAGCTTCATTATCTTCTTCAACATTAGCCCTGATCATAGCTACCTCCATCTCTTTGTAGAATTCCTCAACACTTCTTAACCCTTGAGTGAGATTTTGAAGTTGATTGTACAATTCTCTATAGTAGTGGCTTAGTACAAATCTTCTTCACATGATGGATTTAAGATCTCTCCACTCTTCAATAGGTCTTTCTCTATTCCTTCTTTGCTTTTGCTTGGCATCATCCCACCAAGTAATAGCATAGTCGTCAAAAACAACCACGACAAGCTTCAATTTTTTGGATTTGGTGTAATTATTGCAATCAAACACCAATTCAATCTTCTTTTCCCAATCCAAATATGCCTTGGGATCTATACTTCCATGAAATGATGGAATTTTCAGTTTGATCCCACCAACATTGTTGTCATTTCTTGCCCTTAGTCAAACTTCCTCTCTATTATAATCAAGCAATTCTCCATCATCAACTTCATCATCTTTTTGAACTCTTCTTTGAAATCGCCTTGTTCTAATGGGTGGATTAGGAGCATTAGGTGGCTTCTCCCTTGTAATCTAAGCCTCGATCCTATCCATTCTATCATTATTTCTTCGTTCCATGGCTTAAAACATCTCCATTAAGGCTTGAATTCGATCTATTTCTCCATGTGGATTTCCTTGATTTCCACTCATCTCTAAATCTGTAAAACAATGTTAGTAAAGAAAAGAAAATTTCTCACTTCACACCCTCACGTGTATCACTCGAATAATTTTATCACTCAAATTCACTCGTGTTTGTTTCACTCAATTCAATGGCTCTTCTCTAGATGAGCTCACATTAAGCCTTTTTCCACTTAATTCTCTTATTTAGCTTAGTTGCAAAAATCAAAATGATACAATCTGAACTAAATTACAATTGAAAAGTAATGGAAAACCAAGGTAAAATATACTAGAAAACCTAAAATGCTAGGAAATAAGAATAAAAAATTAAAGGAATCCTAACCTTAATTTTTGAACACAATAAGGAATTAATTACCCTAAAATGATTTACAAGATAATAAAAAAAATAAGGAAAGCACGAGGACTAAGAATTTTAATTTAGAAACGAAAAGGAAATATTAAGGAATAGGTCAAAACAAATCAGTATGAGAAAAGGAAAGACAAACCAAAACTTGGAAGGGAATTAAGAAGCAATTCCTAGCTTGTTTTGGAATGCATGTTTGACTTGGTCCAACTCCTTGTAGCAAACCGAATTTTTCATTCTCCTTGATTTTCTTAGAAATTCAGTAGCCCCACACCTTTTCCTTGTCCTTTTCATACTAGAATTTACTTTAACAATTATAAATACCTACACAATTCTAATCAACCCAAAACTTTTCTTATTTTTTTTTCTGTTTCTTTTCTTTTCTTTTTATTTTTGGCCGAATTACTCCTTTTTTTAATCAATTATAGCAATTAAATTAAAGAACAAACAAGAAAAAAAAATTACAAGATAAATTGAAGACCAAGTACAAGAAGTAAACCGATTGAAGAATCCTTTCATCAATGGTGGTTGATTCCTTCCTTCTCCTCTTCTAATGAATTTCAAATGGTCCAAACAAAGAGGTATGGATGATTTTGACCTTCAGACAACTAAACTTGATGAAACAGAAAAGAACAAAATAAAACAGAATAACAAAAAACAAGAATAGAAGAACCGATTTTGAATTTGATGGCTAAATCAAATTCAAATTTACCTAGGACTAAAGGAAACAACTTTTTTTTTTTTTTTTGGTGATTTTGTTGATTTTGACACTAACAAAAAAGAATAAATGATTACAGCTAAGAACCGAAAACACAAAAATCAAACGAAAAGCAATGGAGTACTTATATATTGAATTCGAATTGAAGGATCAAAGAGAATCCCTAATTCGAATTTTACCTAGGCTAACAAGACCCCCCCCCCCCCCCCCCCCCCCTTTTTTTTATTTTTTTTATTTTATATAATTGACTTGAAATGGAATTAAACGAACAAACACGAAATCAAGAAAATGAAACATAAAACAGAAAACATAAAAATAAAAGGGATAGATAAACCTGATTTAGAGCTTAAGCTATGATACCAAACTGATACGAATCCCAATCACTTATCTTGAGACCCATACATTTACGCCTGGAAGCGAATCCTTGGAAAGCCAAATCATATTCGATGCCAAGTCCGTGACCCAAATCCATCTCGTGATAGAGCACCTTGGAATATAGTCTCCGCGACACAATATCAACTCGTGAAAGAGAGCCTTAGAATAAATACTCACAAAGTAATTAGCCTTAATTATATAAACCTTGATTCAAGTAAAAATCAATAAACAAGAGAACACTCTCTTAAGAAACCAAAATTTAATTTCAATAATCAATAATATGTTTTAATACATAGACAATAGCCAACTATTTATAGGGAACAAGGGATAAGTAACCCTAACTGGAATGTTTAACCATAAGAATAAACTTATTCTAACTTAAATAAAACCAACTGAAATTTGAGCCTAATAATTATTGTAAATAGCCCAAACATAAAACAAACTAATTAAACATGTGTTTTAAAATAAAAACTTATGATAGTTAATCGGCTTGAATAGCAAAATTTATCCAGCCCAGTGTGGAGGACGCACCAGAGAGGTGCTAAGCCTCTATTGCGCCTGCTACACATGGGGAGGGCGCACCAGAGAGGTGTTAAGCCTCTGTTGCGCCCGCTACACTTGGGGAGGGCGCACCAGAGAGGCTTTTCAGCTTTCAACTTTAATCTTCAAGCCTTCTTGCACTTGAGTCAATGTCACCAAGCTTTGATTATTGTCTTGAAGTCTAAGCTTGATATTTGACTCCTTCTTGCACTTTTGAATTGTAGCAAGATCATTCCACAAGTCTTGAATCATCTCATTTAATGCATCCTTGAATTTCTTCATTCTAACTCTTGTAATGAGTCCATTAGGAAGCTAAATTGGATCCTTGCTCTTGTGTGCATTCTTATTTGCATCATGTCTGACACTGTCAACTATCACTTCAAGGGTCTGATATCTAGGTTATAGGGAACCATCAATCAAGGGGTTGAATATTTAGGCGTCAAGTGCGGTCAATTCAGAGATTCAAAGGGGTGACCACACAAGACAATTTTGAGAGAAATGAGTATTTTATTGAGTTGAGTGATATAAAATGTACAAAGACTTTTTAAGATTATTTATAGAGAATTTACAAGGATATTAAAGTAATTAGAAAATAATCATAAAAACTCTAACCCTAATCTGGCGAAAATACAAAGCGAATGGGCTCACTATGTACATATAGGCCTAAGTAATTATTTACAATTTTTTTTTCGAGTACAACATAAAGAATTTATAGATTGGACCTAATTTTAGGTCGACATCAACAAAGACATTAATCACATTTAAACCTAAAGAACTGAAAATGCAGAGTTTTGGTCAGATAAAGCATACTTGTTTAAAATAATAAAGCTACTGAAGATGAATGTTATAAAATTAAAAATTGTCAACTGAATAAGCAAAGTCCAAAAGGTAAATAGGTATAAACAAGAGGATAATTCCATATAGTCCAAGGATAAAAAAAAAAAATGAAAAAAGATGAATACTCAATTAGGCATTAGCAAAATTGCAATTCAGAGACAATATTCTCACTCATAACTGGACTGTACAAATTATGAATAAATTTAGAAATTATACAATAAAAATAAAAGGAAGAAAAGTTACTTGTGTTTCATTATTTATTATTTATTTAACAATCTATATACCAAGATTTTTGGGACCACATTCTCAACTATTTTTGGCTCTTGTATTAGACCTACAAATCTAATAATAGAATTAAATTGTGTAAATTCTAAAGAAGTTTCTATATTTACAATTTTGAATTTATATACCTGACTCAAAATTTTCAAGTTTTGCCAAAGATTCTTCAATATAAATATGTTAAGAGCTGGTTGTTAAGCAGTCTTGGCAGCAAATGAGTACTTCAATAGTTGTAAGGGTCAAAGAGCTCCTAAATTGGTGTAATATCCTCTCACCAGTACTAAAGGCAAATTCACTTGCCACATGCATTGTATGGACAAAACATCCTTAGGAACCATAGTCAATACATGGCACCTCACTGCATTCACTTTTGACCATGCTAGCAAGTTGAACTCAAGGGTAAACTTTTCTGGAAGCTCCTCCAAATATCTATCCAACTTAGGTTGAGATGCCATATTATGCTCTTTCTCAAATTTAAGAAAATATTCATCAATTTCCTCTTCTGCTGAAACTTCAGTATGAGTTGAAAATGTTGAACCCTATATGGCAATACTTTTAGAGGGGGGTGAATAGGAGTTTTGAAATCTAATGCAAATAATCAACCTATATACAATAAACTAAGCAAATGCAACACAATAATAATAAAAAGAGAGAGATAGCAAGAAATTATTAGCCAATTTTATAGTGGTTCTGAGCAAACTCTTCTCCTACGTCCACTTTTCCTAAATCCTCAATTTAGGATTCCACTACTAAGGGTTTGTGTCCAACAGTTCTTACACCCTTAGTTGATCTGAGATTTGGCTCCTTTATACTAGATTTATGGGATTGTACCCAAACACTCAATCAATTACAAAGGATTTGAGGTTTAATAGCTTTTACAATTGAAAAAGTTGGAGCTCAATAACTTTTCAAGAATGAACACAAAGGATTTTAGAATGAATACAAGGTGTTCTAAAACAGAGCAAGAGTAATTTGAAGTTTTGGAGCTTAGATTTAACTTGAATGCCCTTAATATCTCTTGATCTTCACTTAGGAACTTCACCCATATATAGATCTTCAAATTTTGTTCAAAAATATGACTATTCTACAGTGAAAATGATAGATATATATTACCAAGTTAGCTACAATGGCTAAGGGCCTGTTTACTTACAGAAAATTTTTTCTATTTTCATTTTCTAGTTTTCATTTTCAAGAAAACTAAAAAATGAGTGGAAAGATCATTTATTTGCTATGATTTAAAACTATTTTCAATTTCAAAATATGGAGAATTTGTTCATTTGACAACAATAATGATGATGGTGGTGGTGAAGGTGAAGGTGGTGATGATGGTGGTGGTTGTGGAGGTGGAGGTGCTGGTGGTGGAAGTGGTAGAGGTGTTAGTGATGGTAACGAAGGAGATGGTAGCGGTGGAGGTGGTGGTGATGGTGGTGGTAGAGGTGGTGGAGATGGCAGTGGTGGTGGTGGCGGAGGTGATGGTGGTAGCGGTGGAGGTGGTGATGGTGATAATGATAGAGGTGGTGGTGATGGTGGTGGTCAGGTAATGGTATTTTTACTTAGAAAAATTAATGAAGAAAAATTTAGAAAATATTTTAAATTTGTTTTCTAGTTTTCTTTTAAAATAATGAAAGCAATTTTCTAATAAAAATTTTGTAAAACAGTCAAAGTAAACACAAAATCCTATTGTGTGTTTTCATTTGAAAAGTTTTCTAGAAAAATAGAATAATTTTCTCCAAGTAAACAGACCCTAAAAATCTCTGCATATTTTACTTGAAAATGACAGGTAATGCCCGTGAATGTACTGTAACGGTCGTAAACTTTGTTAGTAATGGGGGGTAACTTTAGGCTCTGTCCAACTCCACCATTTTATTCTTCAGATGGTAACAATCGTTACTAAATAGTAACTCTCGTTACCATAAGACTAATAACTCCCATGAAGAAATGGTAAAGCTCGTGAATTTCATCTCTGTCCCAAATTCTTGAATTTTGATTTAAACATAATAGTGTGAGCAATGTATAACACCCATTATGCCCTGTAAGCTGCAAACACTTGAAAACAAAGATCATATAATGTTTTAATTAAATTTACCAAGTTTTGGCATCATCAAAACATACATGGAGACAACAATCTCCCCCTTTTTGATGATGATAAAACTAAGTCCATTTATGTTCAATTCACAAGCTAAATCACAAAAAGATATATACAAATAAAGCATAAGTATAATTCACAAGCACTAATCACAATTTACAAATTCACATAGCAAAAGTATAGCAACGTGTCAATCTCCCCCTTAATATGTGTTTCCCTCCCTATATATTGATGCATTCTAAAATTACACAAGCATAAGTATAGACATTCTCCCCCTTTTTGTCATAATAAAAAAGGTAGAAAAGAGAAGCGATCCAAAACAAGTATGAAAATACATAGCCATCAAAACATACAATAAGATTATCAAATGAATCAATAAAGCAAGAAAGAATAATCAAAACATAACAATCTTAAGAAATTTTCAAATGAACCATAGATAACAGTGTATCCCAAAAAGTACTAGGACAATATAAACCAAATGTGCCAAATGAAACAAGTGTACTAAAATGAAAGAAAAACATAAAATGTGCAAAAGAACTATAATCATAAAAAATCATTAAAGAGCATGAGCTATGGAAAAGGAGGTTGGTCTGAAGGTTGATCATGTGTTTAGTGAGGGGGTTGATGATGAGATGGCTCGTGAATATGTCCTTTTGTAGAATGCCAACTACTAAATATGTCTTATAGCATGAAGAGACTTCTTAAGTGTCCTTTGAGTGGACTCCATCTCATCCATGTGCCTAAAGAGAGAGAGACATGTTGTTCATCCGTGCACTTTTCAAGGGAATCAAATTGAGAATCAAGCTTGCCTTTGATGAGTGACAATTTGTCCATGACTTGGCAAAGCATAAAATTAGAAGAGATATCATCATGAGCTGCAGGTTGTGAGCTAGAATGATGCTCATGTCTTCTTTTTCGCCTTGGTGGACTAGAACCCTCTACCATTGCTTTAATTTCAGCATCCTTATTTTGCTCTTCTTGATTTTCATTTTCATCTCCACTAGAATCATCCTCCTTAAAATCTGAGGGACAAGTGAGCCTTCATTTCTTGGTCTTCTTATCCTTAATAGCAATTTTTATATCCCGGAAGGTGAACATATCAAGTGAGTTCCTTGGTGTGATATGAAGTACGAAGCCTTTTTCCGAACGTTGAAGTACCTTGAAGTAATCTATGGTTTTGGTAATGTACATCCCAAGAAGAAGTTTCCCCCTAGTTTTATTGGCCAGGTCTTTCAAAGAGTCCGCAAACCATCAAGAGGAATGGAAAGGCTAGTTCTTAACCAAGCACCATAATGCAAATAAATCTTTTCTACTAATAGTGCCATTGCTGTTACCCTTAGCAAAGATAGAATAGGTGAGGAAGCGATGAAAAACCTGAAAAGCCTAGTCTTTCAATTTTGTAGCCTTAGAGAACTTTGCATTAAAAGATTTTAGACTAGTAAGTCATTCCTAAACAGGAGAGCGTTCCCATCCTTTCGGAACATCCACCAAACCATAATTTTTCAAATGAAAAATTTTGCAAGTTCAGTAACAGTCAAGGTACGCTTTACTTTTTTCAAATTGAATTTCACAGTACCCGTATCCCTCTACCCTTAATGTTGTAAATAATTCATAAACATAGTTTGCTAAGATATTCTCATGAATTTTAGAAAAATATATATCCCCAAAGAAATCAATGTAATGTTTCGCTACAATCTCATGCAACCCTAACTTTTCCAAATCCTTAAAAGACAAAGGACGGCCACTTACCAATTTTTCGCGATTTTGAAGCATGTCAAACCCTGCTCTTAGTTCCAAAGTGGGAATGAGAGTCCAAAAGCCACGCTTTGGTTAGGAGATTTCTCCAATGTTTATATCCTTTCCTTTCTCTTTGAGCCATATACTTGGTTCTAGGTTTGGTGAATGATTTGAAGTTGATTTAATTAGGATTCAAGTGAGTTTAGGCCGATTTTGGTGAGAGAAAAGTGGGTTTGGTGAGAGAGAACAACTTAGGGTAATGAGGTTATATTTTAAAAATTGATGGTGCTTTTTATATACCCGACAGGTAACGAGTGTTACATTTTGTAATGGGCGTTATTTTATCCCGAGTCCAAAATTTTAAAAATTAAACTTCTGAGGGTAACATGGGTTACCATATTGTAACTGGCGTTACTTAGAGGTAGACCTATTCAAATTGCAGGTCGGGCTGGGCTTGATCGGGCTTGACTTTTTAATCTTAAGCCCAAGCCCGTCCCAACCAGACCATACGGGCCTATTATTTTGACCAAGCCCGGCCCGCATAAAAAAATCTAATTTTTTACATGTAAATTTTTCGGGAGGGCCAGGCTTGTTCGGCGGGCCTCAAAAAAATAATACTCTCAAGCACACCTAAAAAATAATCAGGCTTTTTCTGGTTCTGGCTCAGGCGGGCTTAAGGAAAAAAATATGTGTCCAAACTCGGATTTTTTCAGGCGGGCTTGGGCGGGTACCTAAGCCCATAAACAGGTCTACTTAGAGGTAACAATCGTTACGAATAGGTAACGAGCATTACTTTTGCCTTTTTTTGAAATGGCAAAATTTTAGTCTAGAGGGTAACGGGAGTGACAAAACTGTAACGGGGGTTACTCTGGGTTTTCACCAGTTTTGAGCAAATGGCCTAAAATTTGTGCTTAGCTCACATAAACTTATTTATATGCTTGTAGTTCATCATTTTAGCAAAGATTAATGTGGATTGAAATTAAAGTGACATAAACTTATGGGATTTTCATTACTTACTTCTCAATTTTGGCAAAATTAACACACAAAACAAACAACATATATATTTACAAGCATAACAAGGAATCTTCACCTTTTCTTGCAATTTCAAGAGTTTTAGGGAAGAATTATACCTGAGTAGTGTCGATCATACCTAATTCTCTCCGGATGTAGAAGAATGCTTTCTTTTACAAAGGTTTGGTGAAGATATCCACCAATTGGTGTTTAGTATCCATAAATTCAAGTGCAATGTAACATTTATTAACATGATCCCTAAAAAAATGATGCATATTATCTATATGCTTTGACCTTGAATGTTGAATTGGATTTGTAGAAAGATTTATAGCACTAGTATTGTCACATTTAATAGGAATTCTATGGAATGAATGTCCAAAATCCTTAAGTTAGCTTCTCATCCGTCGAAGTTGAGTGCAACAATTAGCAGCTTCTACATACTCGGCTTCCACGGTTAATAGTGTAATTGAGTTTTGTTTCTTTGAAAACCATGAAACTATCATGCTTCCTAGAAATTGACATGTACCATTAGTACTCTTTCTATCAATCTTGCATCCTCCATAATCCACATCGAAGTACCCAAATAAATCAAATGAGGATCCCTTAAGATACCACAAACCTAAGTTTAGTGTGTCCATAGGGTATCTCATGATTCTTTTGACTTCGACAATGTGAGACTCTTTTGGATTAGATTGAAATCGAGCACACTTGCAAACACCAAATAATATACCGGGTCTAGATGCGGTTAAGTACAACAATGAACTTATCATGCTTCTATAGAGCTTTAAGTCAACATATTTATCTTTCTCATCAACCTCCATCTTTGTTGAGGTGCTCATGAGAGTGAGTTGTGGCTTTGTATTGTCCATCCCAAACTTTTTGAGGAGCTTATTGATGTACTTGATGGTTTTACCCACTAAATCCTTTGGATTTAGTTCCTTTACCTTGTGATGAAAGAAGTAGCTTAGATGGGAAAAAAAAAGGCAGATTTGGTGAAGAAGCTTCATGAAGATATGCGCAAGAACATTGAAAAGAAAAATCAACAAATTGCAAGCCAAGTGAACAAAAGAAGGAGGCGAGTTGTATTTGAACCTGTTGATTAGGTCTAGGTGCATATGCGAAAGGAAAGGTTTCCAACTCAAAGGAATTCAAAGCTTCATCTTAAAGGGGATGGTCCTTTTCAAGTTGTTGAGAAAATCAATGACAATGCCTATAAATTGGATCTTCTTAGTGAGTATAATGTAAGTGCTACCTTTAATGTTAGTGACATTTCTCCTTTTGATGTAGATGTTGGAGATTCGTGAACGAATCATCTTGAAGAGGGAGGGAGTGATGCAAATAAGGATGCACATAAGAGCAAGGATCCAATTCAGCTTCCTAATGGACCCATTATAAGAGCTAAAATGAACAAATTCAAGGATGCATTGAATAGGATGATTCAAGAGCTGTGGAATGATCTTGCTACAATTCAAGAGTGCAAAGAGGAGTCAAATATCAAGCTTGTACTTTAAGACAATAATCAAAGCTTGGTGACATTGACTCAAGTGCAAGAAGGCTTGAAGATTGAAGTTGAAAGTTGAAAAGCCTCTCTGGTGCGCCCTCCCCAAGTGTAGCGGGCGCAACAAAGGCTTAACACCTCTCTGGTGCGCCCTCCCCATGTGTAGCAGGCGCAACAGAGGCTTAGCACCTCTCTGGTGTGCCCTCTACACTAGGCTGAACGAATTTTGCTATTCAAGCCCATTACCTGTCATAAGTTTTTATTTTAAAATACATGTTTAATTAGTTTGTTTTATGTTTGGGCTTTTTATATTAATTATTAGGCAATTTCAAATGGTGAATAACCTGTAGTAGAATGCACAACTCTATTATAAGCAAATTCAACAAATGGAATGCAATCTTCCCAATTCTTTAAATTCTTTTGGACAATAGCACGTAACAAAGTTCCTAAAGTCCTATTGACAACTTCAGTTTGACAATCAGTTTATGGATGACGAGGAGTTGAAAACAACAATTTAGTGCCCAATTTATTTCACAAAACTTTTAAAAAATGGCTAAGGAACTTGACATCCCTATTACTAATAATAGTTTTTGGAATGCCATGCAAGCGAACTACTTCCCTAAAGAATAAATTTGCAATGTTAGTCGCATCATCAGTTTTATTACAAGGAATAAAATGTGACATTTTTGAAAACCTATCACCGACTACAAAAATTGAATCTTTCCTCTTTTTTGATCTAGGTAAACCCAACACAAAATCTATAGAAATATTAGTTCATGGTTCACTAGAAACAGGTAAAAGAGTATACAAATCTTGATTCAAAATTTTAGATTTTACTTGTTTGTTGTTGTGACTTGTACTGCTACAGGCATAACATTTGACAATTTTGATAACAAATATAAATTCTCTCTCTTCGAGAGCTTTCTCTCAAGTCTCTCTCTCTCTCTAATTCTTGATCTGCTTTTATCTTCTTCTTCTAATTTTTAAACAACATTGAGACTTGCACAAGATGTTACAATACTCAAAAACAACTTTTCCCATATTCTTAATTATAAATTCAAAAAGAAAAATGTTGGTAGTATATATATGCACAAGCATGTAATTTAAATCCAAGAAAGCTAAAAAAAAGCTAGTTCTTGAATCGTAGATTATTATCCCTAAAAAAAATCCTGACATTGACAATCCATCATTTTATAGAAAAACTATTCTACTACACAAATTAAAACCCTCTAATACACTATGAATATTAACCAACTTTTATATGGTACCCATCTTCTGTACTACTACTACATACATTGATTGAAAGTTTAAAGGATTATAGACTAATCAAGAATTGACATAGTTTACACAAAATGAATTTATCATCTAATTTTTATTAAAAATATTTAATTTTTAAGATCAATAAAATAACAATTTCTTAAGGCATAAATCTTCGATTCCTTTAAAATAAAATTTTAATTTGATAAAAGAAAAATTACTTAAGATAAATATATACATAAATGAATGATTTAATATTTAAATTTTAAGCCATTGTAAATGAATTGATATATAAATAAACAACCCTTTTATAAGAGAATTAAAATGTCCTATTCTATAAAATCTAATTTTCAAAAAATTTTCAAAAAAAGATCACTGTATGTTGTGAATGGGATTTTAAGTTTTCTTTTCTTTTCTTTTTTTTATTTTAGTTATGCTTCTTTTCATTATCTCATGTGATTTTTTAAAAGTAAAGAAAACAATCATGTACATTTTTATGAGCTTCCATGGCTAATTCACCATGTGCCTACCACAATACTTAAAGTGCTGCAAAAGTTTTTGTTATCTCCAAGGCTAAAGTTAAGAAGGGGCAAAGCAAAACCAACTTATACACTATAATTTATCTATTTTTATAATTTTTTTTTCTATTATGTACAAATGTATAAAAGTTAGCCAAAAGTAAATCTAACACAGAGAGACAAAAGTCTAATAAAAAAATAGTAACTCATGTTATACGAAGACATATAAAGACAAACAATAACAAGGACTCAACACTTAAGAGAATAGAAAAACTTACCACGAATGAGAATCCTTTCGTGTAAAATATTGGTTGTGAATTTTCTAGATGCATACATACAGAATTAGTTAGGTTAGTGAATCTATATATATATACAATAAAGCACAACCCATAAGGAAACAATACTTTTCAAATTGATTTGGCAAGGAAACAACGCCGTTTTGCAAGCTGATTTGAGGCAGCAAATCACACAAAAGCCCTTCATTGTGGTGATGAGGCTTTAGTGCAAAAAAGGGTATTTTGTCTTTTAAATTATTTCCAGCTGGAAATCCAGCCAAAATAGAGGAATTGAGAGAATGTTTTCTCTTAGCCGAACTCTAGAGAGAGAGAGAACATATGGAGAAAAAATGAGAGAGATAAATTGTAATTTTGGAGCACCGATCCAGCCAAACAATCGTGAGTTTTGGCGCATTAATGGCATAAAAGTAATCACATAAATAAGGCAAGCATAGTGGCTTGATTAGAGGTGCCAAACCATTCCTTTTTTATTTTTTTTATTTCTATTATTGTAGCCCAAGATAAACTAAGAAGGGAGTTGAATTGGTGGACAATTAAAAAAAAAATAATTGAGAAAGAGTAAAAAAATAGAAAGAACACAAAGATTTATAATGGTTCGGATTATAACCAATCCTACATCCACTCCCCAATCAACAATTGGGTATTTCACTATTTATAGAGTTTTACTCCCAACTTAGTGTTTTCAAGCTCACACCAAACTTTACAAGTATTTTCAAGGCTCACACTAAAAAACCTCACAAGTGTTTTCACTAAGGCTAACACTCAAATCCAACAAGAGTTTTACAAAGATCACTCTCCCAACCTAGTAAGTGTTTAATGGCTAACACTAAACCCTTTTTGAGCAATGAATGCTCTTACAACAAACACACAAAGTGTTTAAAGAAAATTGAAAGTTTTGAGAAATAAATTTACAAGAGTTTGGTTGTTGGATAGTTAATTGATGTCCTCAACTCATTTTGATGGGGTATTTATAGTGATCACCCACAAAAAGAGCTGTTACAAAGAAATGATAACCAAATCTGCTTGCTACAGTAACAAATCCATCATTAAATGCTGGTCAGGCCAATTTTGCGTTCGCAATGCAATATTGCGCTCGCTATTGCTTAATCGCAGTCGCCATGCATAAATTGCGGTCGCGATCTTCAAATGGCTCCAACGGTTAGTGCCACGTGGCATAACTCCGTTCACTGATGATGTTACCATTGCACTTGATTTTTGCCTTATGAATGTTGCGGTCACAACTCATGTATCGCGGTCGCTATATACATATCGCGTTTGAATTTGCGGTCGCGAGTCTGACTGCGAACGCTATTGGATGTTTTGTACATTATGGCTCATAGCTTGGTAGCAGTCGCGATGGGTATGTTGCGGGCGCGACTTGGGTATTGCGGCTGCTACTTCATTGTTGCAGACGCAATTTACAGGTCAGGCAGAACACTTAGAGAATTTTCTAAGTTCTTCATTCCCAAGCATTATTAAGTCATTTTAACTGAAATAATACACTAAATTGAAATGTTAGATCAATTCAACTTGATTGTCAAGATCAAAATAGAGATTGACTTAGTTGTTACATAACTTAGGTCAACAATCTCCCCCTTTTTGATTTTGGCAATTAAGTTGAATTTGAAATAAAATGACTAAGTAAAAACAATATACATATTTCCAATTAAGTTGAATTTTGAATTAAATTAAAATCTCCCCCTTAATTTAATACTTTTCTCAAAGATAAATTTCTCCCCCTTTATGAGATGGTTTTCAAATCCATGCAATTCATGCTATTCAATTCAAGATGCTATGTAATCATGCTATTTCAAATTCTCCCCCTTTGACAAGATAAAAAAGAGAACAATAATAGAAAGGAAATAGAGACAAGTATTAATAATAGAGATTGCAAATGAATAGAAAGGAAATTTCATTCATTTAAAGAAAAAGAACTACATAATTGAAAACAATAAAAGAAGGAATTAAAGAAAAACAAAACAAAACAAAATAAAGAAGAAACAATGGAAAGTTCAATCTTGATCTTCTTCTTCTTCCACATCACTAAACTCATACTCCTTAAGATCACAAGGATTAAGTTCAAGTTTGGTTTGGATCTCAACTATATCCCCATGCATGTGATCAAGGAGATTGAGTCTTTTAAGTATCCTATGAAGAAGCTTGTTTGTCTTAGGAGGAGGAGGAGGAGGAGTTGTTTGAGTACTTTGATCTTTTGATCTACCTTCTTCAACTTGTGAAGGTTCTCCACTTGGAAGGGAGACTCTAGATCGTTTCCTTGACTTCTCCAAAATACCAACTTCTCCATAAGCATACTCATAGGAATTGTCTTTGGTTGGTTTGAGACATTTGGAGTGAATCATGTACTCAATGTCTAGCATATTGGAAGTGGGATGAAAAAAGGTTTGAAGAACCGCTTTTGTTTTGGAGGGTGAGAGCACCAATATGATTGGAAATTCTTGTGATTTGGGAAGAAAGAAAGATGACACCCTTTGGAGATTTGGCAAGATGGACAAATTGATCTATCAAAAACTTAGCGGTTTGGATTTTGTGGCCTTTTAGGAGTCCAAAGAGAAAGAATAGGTCTTTTTGAGTTACTTTTTCATTTCCATCTCCTCTAGCATTGATAGAGAAGGTGACAATGCGATGAAGTACCCAAAATGTAAGGGTATGGAAGTGTTTGGCTAGGGAGGCTCTAGGGTCATACCTTGTTTCGATGGATAACTCCCTCCAAAAATCATTGAAATC